>JAXQQM020091831.1:0-38650 GCA_034641835.2 Pinus albicaulis | reverse complement strand
GTGTTAAACACCATGTAGAAGCACACACATGGTGTATGAGGAGAAGAATGCACACACACACAAGAGACTCAACACAATGAAGGATAAGCGTGAGGCTTTCTTATTTTCCATTATACAAAGATGTACATTTATAGTACAATGGTGTGACTCTTGGTTTCTCATTCCAAGGTCACTTGGACTCCATTGTGACTTTTCATATTCCACACCTACCTATGTAGGATTAGGTGTTCCAACATCCCCCCTTAATCCGAAGTGGTATGTGTGAGTCCAAGAAAAGAGTTGTAATACAAATTTGCAAAGTATACATGGCAGCACTTGGCTGAATCAACTCTCTAAAAATGTTGGAAAAAGAGGTGGTTTTAGGATGACCACAAACACTGGAACGCAATACATGTTGCAGTTCCCGGAACTCTTCCAAAACTGGCAAGAAGCTGAAGGCTTCTGCTAGAGGAATTGTCCCTCATAGAAAAGGGAGACCTTCGACCTAAAAGAAGGGAGGTCTATGACCTGTGGTGGTTTTAGGTTGTCCACCAACCAAAGATGATGGTTTTAGGTTATCCACCAACCAAAAATGATGGTTTTAGGTTATCCACCAACCAAAGATGATGGTTTTAGGTTATCCACCAACCGAAAATGATGGTTTTAGGTTATCCACCAACCAAAGATGATGGTTTTAGGTTATCCACCAACTGAAGGCATGCTCATGGGCATCCGTGTCTCTGGCTACATCTCTGAATCCGGAATGACGAATTGTGGCTCAAGCTCGCTTGAACTGCTGGCTACAACTCTGAACATGGAATGAGAGATTGTGGCTCAGGCTCGCTTGATCTGTCGTCGAAGTTCGTACATGACCACCATTTTCCCCCCTGTCAAGGACAAGGTGAGATGATGGTGAAAACTCAACTTCAAGTTTACTCAATATGCGTGAACATGTTCTGACATGCGACTTAAACATCTTCTTGGCTGCTGATGCCCATTTCCAAGAAGCGATCCATCCAAGATGAATCTTGGTTCTTGCAGGAGGCTTGTGTCTGAAGCATCTGTCTGAAGAATGAGTGTGCCGACCACAGTGCTTGCATGGATGAAGATCAAAACAGTGATCTTTCATATGGCCAACTCGATCACAGTGTTGGCATGTCAAAATCTGTTGTGAAAGTGGAACAGGATCTGGAACAGCTGCAGGTGAACTGTCATACATGAATCCGGCACTCTAAAATATGATGGGTTTGGTGTAGTCTGGAATATGAAAGGACACATCCTTATCATATCCAAGACCAGTTCGGTGCTTGTTGTGTACAAGCTCTTCCCAAGGTCTGATGATGGGCTTGAGAAGTGCAGGCTGAACTGCTGCATCTGCATATACATTTGCTCTAGTACAAGGAACTGAATGTGAATCAACTGCAACTTTGCTGACTTGCTGCTGATGGGAGTCTTTCTCAATCTTCTGAACAGAAACAGGTTCAGAATGGTGACTCTTCTTCTGAAGTTCTTCTTGCTGAAGCTGAGATTCCAACTGCAAAAACTCGATCTTCTCTTGTGCATCTAGCAAACAACTCTGAATGTTACATAGAGCATCCTTGCTCATTTTTATCATATCATGAACATTTGAATGAATGAGGTCATTCAACAACACTAATGCCTCATTGATTTTGGCCATTTCAACAACTTAGGCTAAAAAATGAAAGGGTGTCGGCTTCAACCGAAAATGCACCCGTTTACAATGTGATTCAACAAGAAATACAAATGCCTCAAAGTACAAAATCTGCTCCTCAAATGATGGAGGGCAATCAACAATCCAAAAACTCAAATACTGATTATGAATGAAGAGGCAAATTCCACTCAAAATACAATGTTAGCTCAATACATATCTCTGCAAAATATTTGTAAATCTGTAGCTGAAAACACTTGTGCAAGAATCTTTTTATTGTAGCTGAACTTTCTTCTTCAAATAGTTGTTTTCAATGATGGCAAACTTGTCTTCAAATGTGAATTTCTTCAAAAAAAACACCCTTCAAATCAATGCCACAAATCACAATGTAAATCTGCAAATTTCAATCCATGTGCTCCTCATATGCCATTTTCCATTATTTCTGCTGTTCATACTCTCTCTTCTTCCTCTCTTTCTGCTCTTCCTCTCTCTTTCCTCTGTCTCTGCTGTTTTTTTTTTTTTTTTTTTTTTAATTAAAAATTAATTAAAAAAGAGGGAAATAATTAAAAATGGGGAGAAGGGGAACTATGAGAAATTTAAAAATGTGAAGGGAGGGGAATTACAAGAAGAGGGAAATGTATTTAAAATGGAGAGGGAATAAAAAAATCAATTTTAAAATGGGATTAATTAAAAAATTGGGAGGGCGGACTTACAAGTGGGGAAAGGTATTAAAAATGGTGGTCTTTAAATGTGAAAATCGATTTTTAAAAGGAGGGGTAGTATTATTGAATGGAGAAAGGGCGAATGTATTAGTTATGGAAAAAGGGGCCTATTTTAAAAAAAAAATTAAAAAATTTGGGATGGGCCGTAGAGAGAGAGTAGGAGGCCGAGCGTTGAATGGTTTGAGTGCTGGTGGGTAAGCGGAAGGGGATGAGTGCAGAGATAGGATAGGGGAGCGATGAGCGGTTGGATAGCGTGTGCAGGTAGAAGCGTTGGATAGGCGGAGTAACCGAGAGGTAACGCTGCGTGATAGCAACCGTGTGATAGCAGGTGTGAGCAATGGAGCTGCCGTGGAACAGCTGTTTGGAGTGGCAGGTGGGATGTGCAAGCGGGCTGCGTAGGAGAGGGAGCGCGGGTAGAGTGGACTGTTGGTTAACCGCCTAGGGAGAAAGGCGTAAGGTCGTAGGGATGGGGAAGAGAGCTGGTGGGGAAGACGTATCGTTTAATGCAGGGATTAGTGGAGTGGGCGGCTGTGCGGTGTTGAAATAATGGAGGGCGGAGTTTGCAGAGTTTGAATGAGTGTGGATAGCTGTGTGTTGAAGAGAGGACGTCGCGGGAATGGGGAGAGCCGGTGGTGGAGTATAGGGAAGGGAAGGGGTGCTGTAAGGGAGCGTATGGGAGAGTTGAACGTTGAAGCGCATGGGCAGGAGGAGTGTAGGGAAGGGGCGGAGTGATAAGGTAGTGTTTGATTACAGGTCGATTCAAAGGTGAATGTGGTGAAGCTATTGAAGCTTGCGTAGTTTGAGAGGTGATGAGATTTGGAAGGGAGCGCTAGTGAAATAGAGAAAGGGCGCATGGAATTTTTTTTATTTTTATTTATTTATTTATTTTTATCAAAACAGCAGAGAGCAAGAGCAAAAATTGGACAGCAGAGAATTGGACTTTGCAGAATTCTTCCAGATATACAGCAGAATTGGACAAAATGCAGAAATGAGGGCAACAATAGAATTTTTCCAGCAGCAGAGAAACACAGTCCAGAAACTCAGAAATTTTTACTTCAAAAAGTCAGAACTTTTCTTCAAAAATTGCAGAGGACCATATAGCAGCAGAAAAACTCAGAATTCTCAGAAATCTTCCAATGAAAACTCAGAAATATTTCCAGCAAAAACCCAAAAACTTGTTCAAAAATCCAATTTAAATAGTATCCAGCAGCTCTTCAAATGCAGAATTTAAAATGCAGAAATTGCAGGACAAATGAGAATGAAAACCTTCAGATGGGCAGTGCTACCTTTCTTCAAAACCACTACTGCTCTTTTTCAAAACAATTTCTGAATGCTTCTCTTTCTTCTGAATGCTGCTCCTTCTTCTGAGTGTTGCTCCTTCTCCAAAACCACTTTCTGAATGTGGCAAAAAGACTGCTACAAACACTTGAGTGCTGCAAAAAAACCAACAATTTTTGCAAATATGCATAGGCCATAAACACAAATGGCTCACTCAAAGTGGAGCAGGGCCAGAAATCGCCCGCTCTGATACCATGTTAAACACCATGTTGAAGCACACACATGGTGTATGAGGAAGATAACACACACATACAAGAAACTCAACACACAATGAAGGATAAGCGTGAGGCTTTTTTATTTTCCATTATACAAAGATGTACATTTATAGTACAATGGTGTGACTCTTGGTTTCTCATTCCAAGGTCACTTGGACAACTGGAAGTAAGTTATAGAGACTAATATTCCAGTGATAAGTCACAGAGACTGATATACTGGAAATAAGTGACAGCGATACAAATAAAATAAACTAGATATAGTGTATTATTGATAATACCCAAAATTTCGAGGTATATTAATAATCGGTATATTAATTACATTGAATGCTTGAAAAAGGAGTAAATTCTAGTAAAAATATAAAGGAATTGTAGGCATAGTATTCGTAATAATACGAAATTTCCACAGCTACCATACTTGCATTAAAAACGAAATTCGTTACCTATTTCTTGAGGAAAATTACCTCAGGGTTTCGAAAACGTTGAGGCTGATTAAATTCAAAGTCCTAAAGAAAAAAAAAAAACTTGCAACCAAAAACAAATATTAGTTAAATAGATTATAACAATGAAGAGAATAAAGGAAAAATCGAGTTAAAATTTCAGAGGCCCAACAAATTGTAATATGGAAAGCAAACATAAATGTTTTACCTGAAGGGAAGAGAACCTCAAAAGGTTACGCAGAATTTTCAAGGCACTAATTGGAACACGTAACACAATTTCTCACCATCATGAACAGAGAGGAAGACGTTACCAAAATCATGGCTTTGTGGTAAATCAAACAAGGGTTTGAAAACCAGAGCTGGGAGTTGAGAGGACCAAATGAAAAATGAAATTTCCACATAGGTTTACTTCTTCGTAAAATACCATAAGTGATACGAAAAAATCTGAACCATATACGTGGCTCTAATCGAATACAACAATCGATAGCAATTCCATGTGAATTCATTTAATCACTGGAGTATATTCATAAGTTTTAAATCTTGAAAACGTCAATCACATAAAAACCATGACCTATAAAATCTATGGACATTAACTCTGAATCACCAAACCAAACTATGCATATTAGTACATTTAAGAAGGATGGGGATATAAATCAGTATACTTTTAGACCATATCAATTAACTTCCAAACGATTTATATAATGTGACAAGATTTAGAAGTATCAATTCATATGAATGGAGGATTAGTAACGTTTATAAAAAAAAAATATGTTATGACTTCCTTCCAATGTATTAGATATTAAGAATTTAATAAAGTGGTAGGTATTTCAATAGTACAATGAATAAAGGATAGAAAGTGCCTTTATAGAATTGTTGTATGGTATAGTATATCAATGATTCAATCCTTTGAATGGATTCGATATATCCTTTGACCTTAATATAAGAGTATATATGTATGATATGAGGAATTATGATCGTATATTGACATAGAGTACCATATATATATATATATATATATATATATATATATATATATATATATATATAAGTTTAGAAATTAATAGAAATAGGTCAAGAAAACCATAAAAATATTAAGTTAAAATGTAAAGTATAACTTGAATATGTTATACTAGAATTGATAGAAATATTATAAAGATAGTTATAGTGGAACAAGATGATGACCAAATATCATCAAGTGTAATTACAAATTAATATGAATGATGAATTTGATAGGTAAGACAAGGATAGTAAATATCCAAAAAAGTGCTCTACCTGAATTAACAAGTTATGAAGGAAAGAATAACAACAGAAAATGTAATGAAAGAGTTTCGTCGAATAGTGAAGAAAAAATTGAACGTCATTGATGGAAAATTTAGTAGATATGCTATAATTAAAAAAAAAAATGTGCTAAGTGGAGTTCTTACACTTCTAATTCTTATCTCTTATACCTGTAAAGACCATGTATGCTCATTTTTCCTAACTTTTTGATTTTTTTAATTAAAAATATTTACTGTAAGAAAGTAAGAACTCTTTACGTGTTGGATCCTACCTTTCATAGGCTATGTTACATTCATACATAGCGATTCAAAAATTTAAATTATGTCGATTCTTTTGGCTTATCATGTGTAGTCAACTAGATTGTAAAATCCATATTCTCTCTTAAAAAGAAATAAAATTACTAATAAAAACTTGCATGCATCATAAAAATAGAATCATATTTCCCATAAACTAATTAATAATAACATAATACATGCATCTTAGAACTAGATGCAGTTTCCAAACAAAAATAAATGTATAATCACCTAGTGCATGCATCTTAGCATTAGAATAAAATTTGCAGCAAAATTAAATTTATAATTGTTGGAATATGTAATTTATACTTGTCTGCAGTTGTGACTCTCTATGTAAGGAGTTTGTTCCTATATCATGGGAGGCAGTTTAATCTATATATTCCTAGATTGGTGTGTGGTTGAGATATTCTCTCAACCACCTTATTGTGTGTCAAATATAGTTTTCCTATCTTGAGACTATGCTTCATGTATATATATGTAATCCTTTTGATTAATATAATATAGTGTGACTATTGATCGTTTTTCTTGGTATTAGAGGCCATATGGGCCTATACCTTGGCCCCTCCTGGGCCAAGGGAAACGAGAGAAATAAAAAAGTATATCGGTATTTTTTAAGTCTTTTTTTTTTAGTTTGTCCATTTGAGTTGAATTCCGCAGAAACTTGATGATTATTATGTGTGCAGAGGCACTGGTGTGTTTTTTTGGGAAGAATGAAATGTTGAGTCTTCTCCCTGATTTCTGCGAAGAGCCAATTTCTAGAAAGCAACAGAGTGTGGAGAAACCGAGCGCAGTATAAGTTTTTGAGGTAGGCATCATTCGAGATCACTTCGTTGGGCAACGTTCGCATATTATTAGGCCCGACAGTGAAATTTTTTTGTAGAGGGAGATTGTTTTTTTGAAATCTTAGCTATGATTCAATTGTGGTGGTGCCTTGCGTTTGGAGAGTCTCTGTAGACTCTATTCTTCCCAAAGGTAGAGATTGTGTGGTATGAAGAGACAAACATCTCTGTAGTGGAGCTAAGAGATGTGTTGATGCTTGATTTTCTTGAGATCGACTGGTATGAGATCGCTTGACATCTTGGCAATAGAGATTGCACGAAAGCTTGTTATCTTCATGTGTCAGGCTGAGTAATCCAAGGATAAGGGCGTATCATGTAAATCGATGTGTATATGTGATACTAGGAGTAGCGAAGTGTTAGGCGTCGAGAGCGATATGTCTTTGGAGTTCGATGTTTCATTGGAGCTCGTGGTCGCCGACGAGCCCGTGGTGCATCTGGTACTGCGAGGTCTGAGTTCCGAGTAGGTAAGGTCAATGCAGGCCTTGGAATAAGGTGTTGTGCTGAGAATCAGGGGATGTCGTCCATGTAATGCGACCTGAAATTGGTGAAAAAAGGCGGGAGAAGAGTAAACGAGATGTCTTAGAGATCATGGATCCTTGTCTGCTGACAGAGTAAATGTGTTGTGACCTTGTTTTTCGGAAGAAACTCTTGAGTGATTGGTGGATTTGCATGGATCTGCTGGATCGATTACTGGGTGATCGTGGATTGTTGGATTGTGCTTCATATTTGAGTGGAAATCACATTTTGTATTGTTTTTTTGTGCCTCTATGGAGTAGTTTATTCATTCCTCCAGTGATCAAAGAGCACAATGGCATATCGCTTACCCTAGAGAGTGCAGTTGCATGGAGAGAGTTGTGTGGAGAGTGCAGCAGTGTGGAGGCAGGGTGACTATGTGTGTTGTGTGAGCCTGTTGGTCCAGCTAAGCTGGATCATCTCATTTCCATTTTCTTAATTTTGTTGTGAATGAAGTTTGATGTGTTGTCTTTATATGTCGCCAAAGTGTGCAGTACATAGAACCTGCAATTTTGCTACATGTTTTGCTTGATATGCCTGGTTTTCTTTATTTTTTACCACATATACTATGTTGGTCCTATTTTGGGAAGAAATATACTATCAGGGGAACTAGATGCAGAAATGAGAATTTTGTGTGTCAAATCATCGAATATTATGTATTTCAACGAAGAATTTGTGGGCATCGTAGGATTGGATGGTGGATTCCTAAAGTGCCCATGTTTGGATGTGATTGCCCATGTCTGGATTGTTTGTGCTGCAATGCACCGCATTGAGACTAGTTGAAAAGACGTTGATCTCTTGCTTTATTAGTGGACCCCTCTGAGGTATTGTTGGAGAAGAATGGTTGCTGTTATGACTGGGAAATAGTCATGTTTGGGAAGAGATAGAGAAATTTGATGTTCTTGTTAATATGAAAAGTTTATTTTATTTCTTAGAATCACGTTTAAAATTATTGAGCCTTATTGAGCCTAGCTAACTCAATGTAGGTAAAGTTACTTTGTTAGAATTTGAGACACTAAAAAATGACAGGTTAAGCATGGGGTTCCAATATTTAATTGACAAAGACAAAGATGCCCAAGATGTGAACAATGAAAATATGAGGTAAAGGAGCAACAACAATTATTATTATGGAGGATGTGAAGTTGTCAGGAGGCTTCTAGCTTCCTTTGTTTGGGATTGACCTGGTTGAAGGTTGAACACATTTTTATCGTGTTCTCGTGGTGTAGGGGTGAAGTGTGGTACAACATATTTTCTGCAGTGGCTGAGGGAAGTGTGTTGAGCTACCTAGACGTGCCTTTGTTCGTATACGAGAGTGGCCTCTGGTGAGTTGCAGCATCAGTGTGGTGAGTTGCAGTTTATGGTAGTGTTTCTTTTTTGTAGTGTTTGTGGCTAAGGAGGGAGACAGGTAAAGATGAAACTAAGAGTTCCAACATATTTTCTTTAATGAAACAAATTTTCTTCATGAATTCCTTTGTTTTTCATGTTGAGCCTGATCAACTTAACATGTAAATCTAGTTAAAAGAATTAGATGTTGCATTTTTGTGACATTTATTTTGGAAAACTATTCAGTCATGAGTGTGAACCTATGTTGGAATTTTCCATTCCAATAATAGACAAATTTATTTGCAGGAATGATTTACTACTAGATATGATGAAGCCATTGACAATGAAAATGGCATCAAAGCATAGTGGTTGGATCTACATCAAATATTGGAGGAGGATGGACAATCAAGTTTGTGTGAGTTTTTTGTGAGTTTCTTGTGTTAGTCATCAATATTTTTTCTTGTTTTGATGACTAGATCACTTGTCTAGGTTTTCTAGAAACCAATCTCAAATAGTCAATTTGTTCTCCAGAAAACCCCTCAAATTTCTTTTTGTCTTTTTAACCCTGTCTTACATAATGTGATGGAAGTAGTCTTCAATTTTTAGTCCTTCTCTTAAACCAGCTAAAATTCTTTGTCTATAGCTATCACAAGCCTAATACCTTTGCTTTCAAAATCCCCTGTTTTCATATAACTCACTGTCAAATACTAGACAAAGTGTCCACACCTCTCTCACTGATTATTTTGTCATGTGATGACATGAATATGCCTGAGAATCTCTTCAAAAACTATGATAAAATTTCTAGGTCTAAGTGGTGGTGTTTAGGGAAAATACCTTGAGAAAAGCTTTCTCTAGTCAAAAACCCTGTATTCAATATCAGTCAGCCATCATGTATTATTATTTGTCAAAAAAAAACCATTGTCTATCCCTAGGTCATACACCATCAAGGAGGTCACTTTGTTTTGTTTCAAGAAAAGCTCACAAAATTTCAATTCAAGAAGAAATAGTGAAAGAAGTTCCATGTCTGAAGAAAGTGATCATTTCAAACATGATTTTCATGAATGCATCAAGAAGGCTCTCTAAAGATCAAAGACATATATCAATGCATCTATGTAGGGGTGTATATATTGAATATAGTAAGCATAGTGTGAGAAAAATAACACTTCAGAAAACATTTCATGATGTGGCAGTTACTATTGGAAATCAGAGAAAGTGCACATGGTGAAAAGAGAAGACCTACATGTTTCAAAATCAAAAGCACCAAAAGTCAAAAGGTCCTCCATCATGACAAAAGGACATAAAGGTAGCATAGTGTCTACTCTAGTGCTCCATGCCAGCTCAAAGGGAATTTTTTCATAAGTTCTCAAATATGTGACCAAGTGCTACAAATCACTCTTATACAAGAAAGAGAGACAGTCTTTGGCAAAAAGAGGTTTAAAGCAACTAGGCATCAAAATGAAGGTATAATAAGAACAATTTTTTTTTATATCTTACCATAAACCTAGGCTCTGAAAGGCATTCAAAGACAATTCGCTGCACTAAATTAAGCTACAGTCAATAGAAAAAGAAGTTATTTCAGAGATGGACACAGTGAGCATTTATCATTTACCAATTGCATTACTTACCTCAAGGTTTCACAGTGATGTTATGCAAAAGAGATATACATTACAGACAGGTCCTCATAAGGCAAGAAGACAGTATGTTCAAATGATTTCATCAATGATAAATTCCAAAGATTCACTTTTGTCTTATATTTGTATTTTTCAAACAAACAGACAGAAGGCACAGTGGTGAGATGGATGGAATTTCATAGTTTTAAGGCCAACTTCATCATAACCAGAGGGCCCAAAAAATGGTTTTTGAGTGACATAGGTGAATATAGTTGCATAACCTCCTTCATAACATGCAGAGGGTTGAAAAATTATCAGGGAAAATACTAAGCTGAAGAGATCTTGTTGTGAAGACACCTTGCAAAAAAGAGAAATTAGTTAGTAAAAAGGGACAACTTATTCGAAGGTCTTCAAGAGTGATAAGAAAATATCATAGTTTACTATTTATGCGTTTTTTAAATAAAAAAAGGAAGACACTGTACCTGTTGAAGATCAGTTTTTTATAATTTAGGATCACCTCCTTAAAAGATAACTAGTAGAGGGTAAGTCACCTAGGTTTAATATTTTATTGGAGAATGTTTTCAATAGTAGACAGAGATGAAATAAAGTGTGTTTAAAAGAGTTTATTTAAAAATATAAACAAAGGCTAGTAAAGGGCATGACACAGACACTGTGTTTGCATTTCCTCTTTAAAACCATTACGTAGAAAACAAAGACATAGTGTCAGAAGGCCTAAATTTGATATAGAAGCAGCCTCCTTCAATAATTACACAGGGGGCAATATTACAGTTTATCAATTCACCTCCTCCAAAGGATGACCAGAGGTTAGGCACCATAAGTTTCATTTTATATGAACTAGCTCTTTTAAATGGTAAATAAAGATAACAAAAAATTTGTATTTGGGATGCCTCCATCAAAAGCACTTTGTACTTGGCAAAGGATGAAATTTCATTATTTGAAGCCCCGGGTAGCATCGTGCAAAGAAACTTGGTTGCGACGGGCCTATAGCAGGACGCGACGCACCTATAGCGTCCCTCCTAACAAGATTGCACACGGTGCGACGTGCCTGTAGCAAGACACAATGCGCCTAACCGTTGGCCCATCCTGCACGCAACCTTCTCCCGGCCCATAACATTTCCTGTCTGACTCGGTGTACAGAAGGCACCAGAGGCACCCACAACAACGTTTAGGTGCTACACACCTGTGTACAAGAGCATAGCACCACTCCAAAGGCCTCAAAAAGGGCCAAATTCAGAATTTTTACACAGAATCCGTTTTTCACCACAACAAGGATATTTTAAAAAGGTATCTTTCATCTCTTTACACCTTAGTTTTTTTTGGGATCTTTGAACACTTGGAAAGTCAAATTTAAGGGAGAAAACAGTGTTTTAGAAGGAGAAGGCCTATTTCATTTTTGAAAAGCATGTCTGCTGAGTGGGTAAAGAAGAAAGCACAAAACCAAAAATGCCTCCAATGAAGAAAGGGGTTAAGAAGGGAGGCCATCATAATAGGTTTGAACCCACCACTACTAAAGAGCTCACTGCCTCCCCATCAATATTATCATGCTTTTAAGAAGTTGGTTGCCTTGAAATTTGAAACAAAATCCAAGAAGTCACAAGTCACCCTTTCCTAACTGAGTTGTTTTACTTGAGACTAAATAGGAAGCAAGCTCATATTGCAGGTCTGGAATTTAACCTCACTCGTAAGGCTGTCTCTGTGACAAATGAAGATAAGGGCAGTCTTCATAAATAATTTGAATAAAATGATGATGGTAAAGATAGCTCACAGAAGGATGAGAAAAGCAGTGATAGTAATGATGAGGAACATAACATTCCTCAAGCAAGCAGTAATGATGAGGAACATAATAGTCCTCAAGCAAGCAGTAATGGGAAGGAACAAAACATTCCTCAAAAAAATCATGAAAGAAAATAGAGTGATAGTCAGCAAAATAGTGGGGAAGGAGAAAGTGACAGTGGTAACATGCAGCAAATTAAAGAGGACACTCAGGGAGAAAACACTCGTGATGAACGCAGTCAAAGTGATGACAAACAAGCACAACACAATGAGCATGAAAATAGCCCTCAAAGACATGTGCTTGCTGCCTCTCCTAGGCAAGGGGCCATGACTCTTTCCTCAAAGGTGGCAAAGCCTAAAATCACCAGGTCTACAAAGAAGAAAACCATTCAAGCAGTGACTACTAATGTCACTAGGGCGGTAAGGAGTAGAGGCAAATTTCCTAAGCAAGTTATTGTTGAATTGCCAAAGAGAATAAGAGAAAAGAAACCTATTCAAGCCAAGGGAAGAGAAAAGATTTTAAAAGGCCAAAAAATACTTGGGTTTGCAAAGGAAGTGTTAGCGCTCAAATCTACCTCAGGCTGAAATGAAGTAAAACTCAAGGCTACATCAAACCACGCTCAGCCTCGTAGCTAGCCCTACGAGGACAGGAGAGGGCTCTCTCCGTCAATCTCGAGAAAATGAGCAATAGGATGCGAGATGACTTACAATAGGAACTGATTTTAGGCTAGTAAAGAGATAGGTATGTCTGATTTTTTGATTTTTGGTTTTTTCGCTGGAGAAATGGTAAAACAAATTTTGGGTCCGGGGATAAGGTCAGAACTTTGCAGATTTCAAGTTGGGGCGAGGTAGGTGAATGTCTTGATGCTTTTGATTGGATATATGGACAGATTAGACTGACGAGGAGCTGAAGAGGGCAAAGAAGAACTTGGATCCTCTCCAAACAGTTGAAAACATATAGAACTAACTGAATTCAAAAGCCGAGCACTGTAAACAATGGATTCAACCTTATTTCACTCATTCAATTTAGTTCAGAAGCATATGAAAGGATGGCATACATTTAAACATGAAGAAACTTACAGTAAACAAAGAGGAAACACCATCAAGAACAGAACACCACAAGGATCCCAACAAGTGCCGCAAAACCTCTGATCTTTCCTTAGCCAAAATATGAAAAATATGTACAATGATATCAAAAGTCTCCCAAGAGTCCCACCTATAGAATACCTCAGAAATTACAATATATAGATCACTCTAACACCTTTCCCCACCTCTAGGGATCGAATTCCCTCTTCAGGGATCAGTTTCAACCAATTCTAATCATGGAACTACAATCTAGGCAGCTAACAACTTGCCTCTAAAAGAGTGGAAACTGATCCATTACATGATTTTTTACCCTTTTGAGAGTGAATCTTCTAGAATAGATAAAAATAAGCTAAAGTTACATGTCAAACATGAATTTACATCATAAAAACCCAAAAATTCCATCCACAAGAAAAACTGGTCCATACTAGGCGAAAATCTGAGCTGGCAGTTGAAAATTCAGCAAAAATTTAAGTGGGTCGCTTTTGAGCCGAGTGGGTCGCACTTTTTCCAGCCTGAATTTGAGGTACTTCCCGGCATCCAAATTGAGCCCATGATAGCTCGTTGGAAAGCCCTAGAGGTTGACTATCCAACCCAAGTGGAATTTCGGAATTTGGAGCTCATTTGACCCTCCAAAACGTCTTTCTCCCAGAAGTACTTCCTGCTGGTGCAAAAGGTGGCAGCAAGGTGGTTTTCATGGTGTTTTTGAGCTCTTTGACCATCCAGATTTTGATGAAATGCTTAGGTGATGCCTGAGGATGCATAACTAACCATGAAAAATCCAAAAATGAAAAAATTTCCTCCAGCAAGTGTCCCAAAAAAAAGTGAGCATATGAGGGTGAGACCCACTTAACTGAAAAACCTGTTTTTTGACCCAAAAATTTGAAAATGACAAAATTTTCTCCGAATTTGCCCAAATTCGGAGCGGAGGTCCTCCATCATGTATCCTGCCCAGTCAATGAAGCCTCGGCCAAAATCCGAAGTGGATTAGGCCTTTTCCGCCGTCTTAGTGCTTCGCGCAACCTCCTCTTCAGAATCTTCATTCTCACTTTGCAGACATGCATGCGAGCCCAATAATGGCCTTTCATGTGACGAAGCATGTCTTTGTCTCGATTGGCCTTCGCCAACAATTTCTCCAGATGAATGTTCACATGTGTGAGTACAGTATCTCGGTCGGCTGGTGTCATGTCACCGGGTCTCTTTCGATTCCACTGTCGGTCCTCACGGATTCGACGCAACTCATAATATGTGAGCTCATCCTCAAGCTGTTTGTTGCGCTGCTCCACATAGTTAATCACCCACTGAGCCTTCTGCAATTGATCTTTCAGCTTGTCATTCTTGGCCCTTTGCTCCTGGATGACTTCCCTCTGTTTCGAGCTGGGAGAGCTCGCATCAACATCAATAACTGTGAAATCTGTGTCCCAGCCTCCTGATGGGCCCTCATCATGCATGGGCCTCTTGCCCCTGTCCTGTACCTGCGCTGAAGAAGAAGGTGAGACCCCTTCCACATCATGTGGAGATAATACTCGCTCTACTGATGAAGTCGGCAAGACCCCTTCCACCTCACGTGGAGATAATACTCGCGTGTCGCTGCAAATAAGGCCCTGTGGCCTCGCTGATATGTGTGAACCAAAGGAGTGCTGATATGCCCAACCTCGTATGTCCTGGTCGGTGAAGGCTCTCCCCGCATCATGAACCTGCCTCGGAGGTAATGTGGCATTCTGAAAAAGTCTCTAGAAATGAAATCCTCCCAAGTGATGCCCTGCTCTGCCAACTGATGCAACACTATGATCTTGATCAAAGCGTAATGGTATATACTCCTGTACTGCTGCACTGGGCTCGTCTTCTTTTGCACAAAAATCACCATCCTCTCTATGTTTCAATATATGAAGTACGGAATATTCATCATACGTACCCTTCTGAAGTGCATCAACAAACGAACATGGTACGCAAAGAGACGAGTATATCTGCCCTCACAACTAAAATATTGAATGATGAGTTTCATCAGCGGTGCAAACTCATCCCTCAAGAATCTGAATGGAAAAACTCTGCTCAAGTAACTCATATATCCAGTTTTAATGTATGGATCATAGTGGAATTTCTCTAAATGCTGACGTTTGTTCCACTCCTCGCCCATGTTTGGTATGCCAGTGGCTTGAGCAATAGTCAAGGGTGACAAAATGAAATCAACCCCGGCAAGACTTACCCGGCCATCCCGTAAATGTAGAACAAACAGACGGGCCAATTCACGATGAAGCCGGGTTTGTGCAATCATCTCACAAAATCTGAAACATGACAAATACCGAAAACAATCCATTGCTAGTGGACATGCCTACAACCGAGCCAAAGAAGTAGGCTCCTCTCTGCGATGATTACCACCTCTGCTTACTCTATGAGACCCCCGTGGCACATTACCTTCAGTCGTAGAATCACTGCCTGACCCTTGCTCATACTCTGACTCTATCTCTGACATGGCTTTGAACAAGATATTGGCACTATGTATACTGATATAAATGCAGTGAAAACAGAGTTATAATGTGTGTTTCAACACCCAATAAATATCCCCCACGGTCAAAGCACCATTAAGGAAACAAACAATGATACCAGCTCTGTTTTAGGTGGATTGAAATAGAAGCACAGTCTCTGTTTTTTGTGGATTGAAATAGAAGCACAGTCTCTATTTTAATTGCAAGTGAAATTTTACAAATGGTAGCAGGAAGCCTTTAGAATATTGGGTAAACTTGTCAAAGGGAGCAATGCATCATATGACTATGTTTGTCAATGGGCAGTGAAAACAGAGTTATAAGTGTCAATGGGCAATGAAAATAGAGTTATAAAAACGTGTTATCAATGGGCAATGGGATACAATATATCAATGATCATCATGGAACAAAAGTCATGACAGTGGTAAAACGATAATGATGACCACAGTGGTATAATGGATGTGAAAACAATGGGCTTTGAACATACATGCCAAGGTGGATATATCAATGATATAAGGTGGGAGAAAAACTCATAAAACCATCCATATATATTTTAAAACCCTGAGGAACAAATCAGCCATGTATGTAGGGTTTTACTCTTCCATTCAAATGTTTGAAGTCTTCAACATACCACCAACACATTAAAAACTACTGAGCAATAGTTTAGAACCTGTTTGAAGGCGGCTGGAGACAATCTAAAACGAAACTGGGCGCTCAACACGATTTTTCTGAACTTTGCTGGCAAGTGGGTCGCTTTTTCCCAAGTGGGTCGCTTTTGCCAAGTGGGTCTCACGCGTTATAATTTACACTGTGAAAAACGCCCAGGTGGGTCGCTTTTGCCAAGTGGGTCGCTTTTTCCCAAGTGGGTCTCACGACCTCCAAACTCTGTCAACGATGCTCCAAAACTCGATTTCGGCCTCCAAACTCCAGATTTCGACTTGTATGCTGTGGATCTTTGGAAATGAAACTTGTTTGCCCTTTTATACATGATGTAAATATCTTTCACAATCATATTTGATCCAAATCTATTTGATAACCCACATTACAATGTTTTTTGCATTTTCACATTTGGCTTTTTAATACAATATCTTTTTGGCTTTTCTAAGTTTTGATTTGATGATTTTGTTATCTTCTTGCAGGGGTATTGACTCTTTAGCTGAGGAAAAGATCAGAGGTCTGCGTTGAAACTGCTTCTTGGTGAAATAAATACAATTTATTACAAAAATAATATTGAACAATTTCTAGTTCCAAAACAGAGTTTTGGACTAGAAATGTTTTTTCAAATACTTATAATAAAAAAAATATAAAACCAAAATTTGCAGAACCATCCTCATCCTGCAGGCTTTTATGACATGTATACAAATGACTCGAAAACCCTAGACACTAGGACCAAAGACACTTATTGACATTTAATGACCATAAATGAAATGACAATGATTTTGAGTGATTTTTGAGGAATTTTTTTTTAAAAATAGCACTGCAGGTGTAAGCATGAGGAAACATAAGACCACAGATCCCTTCGTCAGTCAATGGCATGCTCCTAGCGAAATGCAACGAAGTGGAACAAGCGAGACACCTAAGAATGAATATGAAAAAAACGAAATGATCACTGACGGAGGGCTGTAAGGACCGACTCTAACAATGGCTCCAATGGGGATGGTGGCTCCATGGAGATGCCAAGAACGGCAGATCTCTGGGGGAGTCAGACAGTGCCTTTCATCCATTGGGCGATGAAATCATTATTTCAACTGATAAAACAAAACTTTGGACATTTTTATTGACTGCAGATTTGACTAGAGACTGACTGCAATTTGACCAAAACTAACATGACTTTAAAACTAAAAGACTCATAAAACTGACTTGAAAATTTCAAACCAACCAACCTCCATCTCCAGAATTATAGCCTTCGCTCCGGGCCCCAGACTGAAGATGAGAGATCAGTACACACTTGCAACGAAACAAAAGTAAAATGATATATACAATGATAATGAGATCAGCAGAAAATACTCAGAAGTAATATCGTTTCAGCAACCGACCATTGATCGGTCCTCCAGGACAATCATCTCCATTCATTTCTTTGAGAAGAAATGCATTTTGCCCCCGATACGCTGCAATCTTAAAAGGACCCTTCCACAGATTTTCAAATTTTCCGTGCTTTCCCTTATCTTCATTCCGAGCATCCCATTTCAAAACTACCTCATCCAACTGAAACTTATCTACTTTCGCCTTTTTGTCGTAGATCTTCTTTATGCGCTCCTGCAACTTGAAAGTATTTTGAAATACTTCCTCTCGTGTCTGCTGTAAATGAATCATCTGATTAATCCTCCGCTGCATAGGATCCTCCTCACTTCCAGCTTCCTGAAGCAATTTGACCACCGGGACAGCAAGTGAAGTAGGAAAAACCGTATCCGTTCCATACACCAGCTCGAAAGGAGACATGCCAATAGACTTTTTCTGACTTACCCTATCAGCCCACAATGCATTCACTAACTTCTTGTGCCAGGCCTTTTTGTTGATTTCCAACAATTTCTTAATGATATTCACCAAGGATTTATTTGAAGATTCCGCCAAGCCATTTCCTTGCGGATGGTAGGCGGTCGAATGCCCCAAGGTAATATTGTCTTAAAGCAAAAGTCAACCATCCTCTTAGACTTGAAGGCCGCTGCATTATCTGTGATTATTTTGCTAGGACACCCAAAACGTGACAGAATATTATTTTCAAGAAAAGAGATAATTACCGCATCCGTGGCCTGTCGAGTGGGAATCGCCTCAATCCACTTCGTGAAGTAGTCTGTAGCTGTCAAGATCCATCTATGATGTCCGGAAGATGCTGGGTGGATTTACCCGATAAAATCCAATCCCCACTGCTGGAATGGTGCACTAAATTCAATTGGTTTTAGAGGCAAAGGCTGTAGTTTCCGCTTCCCTTCGAAAATTTGACACTCATGACAATTTTTAACAGCCTTAAATACATCAGAAAACAAAGAAGGCCAATAATACCCTGCCCTTAGAATCTTATTCGCTGTGGTCTTCCAAAACAAATGACCTCCGCAGTCACCTCTGTGAAAATCCTCCAAAACGTTTTGAGCTTCCTCCTCTACCAAACAATTCAACAACATACCTCCAGGGTCTTTCCAATACAATGCAGAATTCAGAATGCAGAATTTAGCAGCTCTTAACTTCAATGTTCTACTCTTATTTCTAGGCATCCCGGGCGGTGGAGACAAATTCTGAAGCACGTATAAAATGTCAGCGTACCAAGGGGAAGAAACAAAAATATCGGATACCTGAACTGACGTACTTTCCTCAACTTCATCAGACATGGCAGCAATCAAATTTATGTCTAGAGCATGCAGATTTGTTTCAGCCATGAGCTTGGCGAGTCCTTGCCCTTTGATCAGCTTGGTTGGTTTAATTTCCACATCGTATTCTAGCAACGCAGCGATCCACTTACCCCTTCTTCCCTCTGGATCTGCCTGTACCAAAACATCTTTAACTGATGCGTTAGGAACGTATGCTATGATGTGGGAATGCAATATGTACACACGGAAATCTTTCAAGGCCTTTACAAGCGCAAGTGCTTGTTTCTCAATGATATTGTACTTCAATGCTCCATCTCTTATGATCTGACTGAAGAAAGCAATGGGCTTCTCAACTCCATCCCTTTTTTGCATTAAAACAGCTGCCAATGTGTGCTCAGAAGCAAAAGAAAATAAAATGAAGTCCTGTGTGTAATCCGGGCTGATTAAAATAGGGGCCGAGGAAAGAGCTATCTTTACCAAATTGAATGACTTTACCGCCTCTTCTGTCCACCTTACCTGACTGTCCTTTTTCAGCATGTTCGTGATTTCTCTAAGGTGTTCTGCAAGATTTGGAATGAAACGACGCAGAAAATTCATTTTACCATTAAATGACTGTATTTCTTTCTTGTTCCGGGGCTGTTCAATCTGCTGTATGGCTTCAACACGTGCAGTATCAACTCGAATGCCATCTTTCGATATCATGTGGCCAAGGAGTTTACCTTCATCTATGGCGAAAAGGCTCTTTTTCGGATTCAGCGAAATGCCATATTTTCTGCACTTCTGGAAAACAATTTTCAAATGATATAAATGTTCCTCATCAGAATTGGAAAACACAGTTAAATCATCAAGGTAAACAACCAAAAACACATCTTTTTCGTTGGAAAAAGCCATGTCCATTGCACGCTGAAAGGTAGCGCCTGCATTCTTTAAACCAAACGGCATCTTTGCATAATGAAATGTTCCCCAAGGAGTGGTGAACGCAGTCTTGTCACGATCATCTTCCTGCACTAAAATCTGATTATAACCCGAGTATCCGTCGAGTAGTGACATCCTTGATGCTCCAACTACTCGTTGCAATATATGATCCATTTTTGGCAGCGGATAATTATCCTTTAATGATACCTTATTTAGATTTCTGAAGTCAATACATAAACGGATCTCACCTGTCTTCTTTCTCACGGGCACCAAGTTTGATATCCAATCTGAAAATCGAATAGGCACAATGATTCCTGACTTATACACCCTATTTACCTCTTTTTCGATCGATGGTAGCAGATTTGGATTGATTCTCCTTAACTTTTGGCGAAAAGGCTTCAGATTTGGTTTGATGGGAATCGTATGCTGAATGATACTAGTGTCATATGTTTTAAGATCTGAATAATCCCACGCAAACGCATCAGAAAATGAAGACAACAATTTCACATATTCTGCCTTTACCTTTGGTGACAATGACTTTGATAACTTTACCATTTTGGGATTCTCTGTTGTCCCAATATTTACCTCCTCAACACCTTTTTCTGTTGGCCTCAATGTCAGTTTGCGGGCTACATCATCTTGATCAAACAACTCTTCCAAAGGAATCAATCCCTTAGGAATGATGTTGTCCTTGAGTTGCAGCACTTCCATTTGGTTTATTTGTATGTCATCACTGCCATCATCAAATTCTGTATCTATGGAGGTGTCTTTAAACTTACCCTTATTCTGCAGAAATTCACTAATCTCCTCATCATCCTGAAAGACTTGCCAACATCGCTGATTGTCTGGAACCGTGGGCCGGTGTTTCACATGTATCTCGAACTTGTTGCTGGAATTCATTGGAATTTTAAGATTGCTTGCTGCCTTAGCAAGTCCGTCATCAACACCATTTTGTATGCGGGGCACACATGTCAAAGTATGATCAGAAAATAACTTCAGAATGTCTAGAACTGCATTTCGGTAAGCCCTCATGCGAGGATGCTTAGCCTGAAACTCACCTTTAACTTGCTTTATCACCAATTCTGAATCACCATATACTGCAATCCTTTTCGCTTTCAGCTTCTTAAGAATCTTAAGGCCAGCAATAAGAGCCTCATATTCCGCTTCATTATTAGAACAGTCAAATGCCAGCTTGTAGGAACACACTCTCACGTTGCTCGGAACTCTATCAGGAGCGGAAAATGGACTACGAATCCACACACCAATCCCAGCACCGTCGCTGCCCACTGCGCCATCAAAATCCATGGTCCAAAGACCATCTTCATCGTCCTCTAAATGCTGAAACTGTACCGGCTCTGTTTTTCCTGTTTGCTGCCCATTGTCTTCAGCTGATTGCTCCACAATAGCTTGTTTTTCTCTTCTTTCTTTTTGCAAAACTTCTCTAAAATTCTCATTAATTTCTGGTATATCTTCTGCCTGAACTAATTGACTTTCTATATCATTAAAACTATCAGCAAGCAACACAAACGACTCTAAGTCGGTATGTACATAGTTTACAGGATGATTGATTGGCTTCTCTTTGCTAGTTATCATATATTTCATCTTCTGTTCTCGATATAACTTTCTCATTTGACCGAAGACTGGAATTGTAGCATAAGAGAAATCTAACTGAAGTGTACCTTTCAACTTTGCCCCCCAAGATCTTGCAAGGAGCATCCCGAACCGTGGAGGAATGTCGGCAACCACCACATCCATCAAAACATTCTTCGCTGGGATTTGATCTAAGCTTACCACCAAATCTTTGATGAGTCCTATACACTTTACCCGGCTGGAATCAAATGAATACAAATCATGATATTCTCTTGTAATGTCTAATCCCAACTTTTCCATGATCGCCTTTGGCATCAAATTGTGCGAAACACCCGAATCGAGCATAGCATTGTGCAATATATATTCGTGCAACCTCAAACTGATGTAAAAAGGAGGAACATTACTGTAAGGGGACTCACCATTTAATGCAGGCCCAAAAATCAATTCCGGCTGATCATCCTCAACATTTACTGTGTCAATCATTGGATCAAAGTTCAGAATTTTGGAGACTTGACCACGGTAGCTGCTGTTCTTCATGATTTATGTCAAAGGAATAGATATTTTCAGTTTGGCAATTTCATTTTCCAAACTAAATGCTGAAACTTTCTCAACCTCTTTGACTAGAACTTCCTTCTTTTCAGCCTTGTCTTTCACTATGTTTGACTGATTTAACTTTTCTGCTGATGATACTTTACTAGCTGCGGGATCAATTGTCTCTTTTCCTCTCTTCGGTGGTATCGGTGAATCCGTCTTCGGTGCTGAAGCTTCTTTTCTTTTCTGAATGGGATTTATGGGCACGTCTTGATTTCTCAATGAATATTGTTTCTGCTGAGCGGTCAATGCATTCATATATCATCTTTGGTATTCATCTGACTCTTCCTCTAAATCTGCATCATTTGTTAGGATGAAATCCTCATCTTTCTGAACAACTGAACTTTCTCCGTATTCTTCATCCTCAGTGATATAGATAGGCAAATCATCGGGAGTGAAGAAATGATTTTGCTCACCTGAAACATCATCATCATCGTCGGAATCATGACTCACAAAATTCTGCAAAAGAGGTGTCTTAATCTGCTGTTGGGTTGCTGGCTCTTGAGCTCTTTGTTCACGCTGCTTAATTCTGAATTGTGGCTGCTGCTGGCCACGGTAGTTGGGATTACGAATCTGCATGTCTGATTTGTCAAGTGTCACCTTTTTAAGAAATTTTTCCACCTCACGAAGCAAGTGCTGTTCAGATGTAGATGTGGAAGGATCTTCTTTTATCGTCACTCTTTTCTCTGCTTTCAACCGTGCTCTTTTATCGTTCAGATTTGCCTCGACACTAACAGCGACCTTCTGCATATCTTCTAAAGTAGGTGGATCTCTATCACGAAGGGAATAAGCCATCTCCGGATCAAAGCCATCCGGGAATTTAAGGAGAGCAGACTTTTTAGACGGTCTCAAGTCATCTGGAATTGCATTATACACTATATTGAATCTAATAATATAATCCAGAACAGACTCACCAGGATTACGTTTGAGGTTTGTATATTCTGAAGTAATCTGCAGCGGATCCTTCTTCATCTCCCATCGATCTAAAAACTGCCTCTGGAGTTCTGCCAATGTAGTGATGCTTCTTTGTGGCAAGGCTCTAAACCATTTTCTTACCTCTCCTCCAAAAGTTTGCACAAAAAGCCTCATACTCACATTTTCTTCATCAATCTCAAAACGATCAAAAAAGTCTTCCATATTGTCTACATGCTGTTGTGCCGGAAGACTCTGTGGAGTGCCTGATCCGGATTTTATGCAGGAACGCAACAGAATACAGATATAACCATAGATACAGAGATGCAGCGGAAATAGTGCTTCATTTTATTAATAAATGAATGACTGCAATAAGCTTACAAACATAATGGAAATAAGCTAGGGCGCTGGCAGCGTATCTCTGAGAAGAGATGTGGCGTACGCAGGCCTCTGAACTGTGTTACATTGAGGCTCGGAGGCCTATTACAGACATAATGGAAATAAATGAGCTAGGAAACTGGCATCGTATCCCTGAGAAGAGATGTGGCGGCTACCAGCCCCTGAACTGTGTTACAATGCAGACATGATGGAGATGCGGCGAGCTAGGGAACTGGTAGCGCTTATCTCTGAGAAGAGATGTATCGGCTCCCAGCCCCCTCAACTGTCTTACAATGAGGCTCGAGGGCCTATTTATTGTTGATAAACAATGTAGAATCCGAAACGTCCAAAACCCTAACCGTAGGAGATGAAGCGCCAAAACTGTGGGCCCCGTTTGGGTAAATTGGTGGTTCAACTTCCCGAGGACGTAACTTTGGCATCCGATCTCCGTTTGACGCGCTCAATAGCTCGTTAGAAAGATATGTCCAAGGAGTACAACTTTTGAATGAGCAACATCGGTCCATGGACCCATGTTGCTCTCCATTTTCCCAAAAAGCGTCGTTTAGGGCCTCAAAACAGCTCCGGAAGTTGGGGACCCGAAAAACTGCTAAAAATAAGTAAGTTGTGCCGAAACTTACAAACTGAAATAGCGATAGTTGAGGGTTCAAATGGACTCGATGGTGTACAATATCTGGATTATTCTTCCCAAAACGACTGCGAATTGTGCGGACCGCTTGCTATAAAATAAAAGGCCACATCTTCCGAAGGTGGCCAGAAAGAATTGATGCTGCGGGTCCAAATGGAATAGGTGGGAGGCCATCGATATCCACCTGGATCATTCCTCCCTCCTTAGGAAGCAATGGTCTCCATTGCGTTAAGTTCCTCCATGGGGGGGGGGAAATTTTTTTGAACTTGGTGTTGGATTTAGATGTGCCACCGGTGGGTAGCCATTGAAGGATCTGAAGAAAAAAAAAAAATTCCATCATCGCGTTCCTCTGTTTCTCGAGGGCATCCTCGAGCAAGATTTTGATAGGATCTCCTGCTCCCTCGTCTTTCTTTCCTTTCGCCATGGGGGGTCGTCGGGGTTGCGAGGTTGAACTCCTTATACCCTGGCCGCATTGGGGACATGAAGAGAAAAACAGAGAAAGAGCAGACCCGCTCTGATACCACTGATCCGGATTTTATGCAGGAACGCAACAGAATACAGATATAACCATAAATACAGAGATGCAGCGGAAATAGTGCTTCATTTTATTAATAAATGAATGACTGCAATAAGCTTACAAACATAATGGAAATAAGCTAGGGCGCTGGTAGCGTATCTCTGAGAAGAGATGTAGCGTACGCAGGCCTCTAAATTGTGTTACATTGAGGCTCGCAGGCCTATTACAGACATAATAGAAATAGATGAGCTAGGGTACTGGCAGCGTATCCCTGAGAAGAGATGTGGCGGCTACCAGCCCCTGAACTGTGTTACAATGCAGACATGATAGAGATGTGGCGAGCTAGGGCACTGGTCGCGCTTATCTCTGAGAAGAGATGTGTCGGCTCCCAGCCCTCAGAACTGTCTTACAATGAGGCTCGAGGGCCTGTTTATTGTTGAGAAACAATGTAGAATCTGAAACGTCCAAAACCCTAACCGTAGGAGATGAAGCGCCAAAACTGTGGGCCCTGTTTGGGTAAATTCGTGGTTCAACTTCCTAGGGACGTAACTTTGGCATCGGATCTTCGTTTGACACGCTCAATAGCTCGTTAGAAAGGTCTGTCCGTGGAGTACAACTTTTGAACGAGCAACATCGATCCATGGACCCATGTTGCTCTCCGTTTTCCCAAAAAACGTCGTTTAGGTCCTCAAAACGGCTCCGGAAGTTTAAGACCTGAAAAACTACTAAAAATAGTAAGTTGTGCCGAAACTTACAAACTGAAATAACTGATGGTGGGGGTTCAAATGGACTCGATGGGTGGCCACCAATATCCACCTGGATTATTAATACCCCAAAACGACTCCGGGTGTGCAGGACCCGAGAACTTGCTATAAATAGTAAGCTGTGCTGAAGCTGAAAACTGAAAGAATTGATGCTGCGGGTCCAAATGGAATAGGTGGGAGGCCACCGATATCCACCTGGATCAGTGCCATCAAATATTGGGATCTTGCTCTGATAGTCTACAGGCATATCATTCAACTACTGTGGTAATACAAGAGGTGCAAAACGAGCAGCCATAGCTCTTGGTGGATTGATGACAATCTGCTGTCGAGGAGAAACAGGAGGACTAGGAGCAGTAGGTCTGCGAGGTGTATTTGGTGGAGACGGAGGAGAAATTACTATGGATTACTGATCAGAAAACTCAGGCTGAACCGGAATGGTCGGGATAAAGGGAGGCTCAGTAGGGATCCGTGAACTAGATGCAATTTCAGATGGTCCAAGAATTTGTGAAGCAGATTCAGTGATTTCAGGAGTGTTGGTATCCACAATGGAATTTTTCAACTGTCTATCCAGATAATGTGAAACAAATCTATATTGAAAATCTTCAGTAAACAATGGATCTGGAACTAATCTTGACAATTCAGTTTCGGAAAAATTTACAAACAAGGATGTCTCAAACCGTGCATCAAAAGGAATTTCATCAACATATATAATTTTCACAGGACAGGATGCAGATCTGGTAAGAAATCTGGAACTCCCAAAACTCACTTGACTTTCTCTTTCAGAACTTTCTTGACTTCCTTGTCTTCTAAGGGTCCTAGGAATCAGATTTGGATTTTCAAATATTGTTGGTGGATCAGGGTCAGGATTCGCCCTAGTATTCCTTCTTGAAGCCAGTGTATTGATCTTCTCGGGATAAATTTTCAAGGAACACAATCAATTATTTTCAGCCTTTCGACTTCTAGACTCAATCATCCAAAGGGTCTAGAACGAATAAGTATACTGGGGGTGATTTACAAATCGAGTGCTGCACTCACAAGCTTACCGGAGATCGACTGAAGCAGCGTTTATCTACTACCGCTTATGCATAGCAAAAGCGTTTCGAAAGCTACCTGGCGTGACTTCAGACTCCGTCTAAGACTCATGGAACAAACACATCAACACGCAAACCATTGAGATCTTCCCCAGTATGGTCGCCACTATGTTAGTGCTCAAATCTACCTCAGGCTGAAATGAAGTAAAACTCAAGGCTACATCAAACCACGCTCAGCCTCGTAGCTAGCCCTACGAGGACAGGAGAGGGCTCTCTCCGTCAATCTCGAGAAAATGAGCAATAGGATGCGAGATGACTTACAATAAGGACTGATTTTAGGCTAGTAAAGAGATAGGTATGTTTGATTTTTTGGTTTTTGGTTTTTCGCTGGAGAAATGGGAAAACAGATTTTGGGTCCGGGGATAAGGTCAGACCTTTGCAGAGTTCGAGTTGGGGCGAGGTAGGTGAATGTCTTGATGCTTTTGATTTGGAGATATGGACAGATTAGACTGACGAGGAGCTGAAGAGGGCAAAGAAGAACTTGGATCCTCTCCAAACAGTTGAAAACATATAGAACTAACTGAATTCAAAGGCTGAGCACTGTAAACAATGGATTCAACCTTATTCACTCATTCAATTTAATTCAGAAGCATATGAAAGGATGGCATACATTTAAACATGAAGAAACTTACAGTAAACAAAGAGGAAACACCATCAAGAACAGAACACCACAAGGATCCCAACAAGTGCCGCAAAACCTATGATCTTTCCTTAGCCAAAATATGAAAAATATGTACAATGATATCAAAAGTCTCCCAAGAGTCCAACCTGTAGAATGCCTCAGAAATTACAATATATAGATCACTCTAACACCTTTCCCCACCTCTAGGGGTCGAATTCCCTCTTCAGGGATCAGTTTCAACCAATTCTAATCATGGAACTACAATCTAGGCAGCTAACAACTTGCCTCTAAAAGAGTGGAAACTGATCCATTACATGATTTTTTACCCTTTTGAGAGTGAATCTTCTAGAATAGATAAAAATAAGCCAAAGTTACATGTAAAACATGAATTTACATCATAAAAACCCAAAAATTCCATCCACAAGCAAAACTGGTCCATACTAGGCGAAAATCTGAGCTGGCAGTTGAAAATTCAGCAAAAATTTAAGTGGGTCGCTTTTGAGCCGAGTGGGTCGCGCTTTTTCCAGCCTGAATGTGAGGTACTTCCCGGCATCCAAATTGAGCTCATGATAGCTCGTTGGAAAGCCCTGGATGTTGACTATCCAACCCAAGTGGAATTTCTGAATTTGGAGCTTATTTGACCCTCCAAAACCTCATTCTCCCAGAGGTACTTCCTGCTGGTGCAAAAGGTGGCAGCAAGGTGGTTTTCATGGTGTTTTTGAGCTCTTTGACCATCCAGATTTTGATGAAATGCTTAGGTAATGTCTAAGGATGCATAATTAACCATGAAAAATCCAAAAATGCAAAAATTTCCTCCAGCAAGTGTCCCAAAAAAAAGTGAGCATATGAGGGTGAGACCCACTTAACTGAAAAACCTGTTTTTTGACCCAAAAATTTGAAAATGACAAAATTTTCTCCGAATTTTCCCAAATTCGGAGCGGAGGTCCTCCATCATGTATCCTGCCCAGTCAATGAAGCCTCGGCCAAGATCCAAAGTGGATTAGGCCTTTTCCGCCGTCTTAGTGCTTTGCGCAACCTCCTCTTCAGAATCTTCATTCTCGCTTTGCAGACATGCATGCGAGCCCAATAATGGCCTTTCATGTGACGAAGCATGTCTTTGTCTCGATTGGCCTTCACCAAAAATTTCTCCAGATGAATGTTCACATGTGTGAGTACAGTATCTCTGTCAGTTGGTGTCATGTCACCGGGTCTCTTTCGATTCCACTGTCTGTCCTCACAGATTCGGCGCAACTCATAAAATGTGAGCTCATCCTCAAGCTGTTTGTTGCACTGCTCCAAATAGTTAATCACCCACTGAGCCTTCTGCAATTGATCTTTCAGCTTTTCATTCTCGGCCCTTTGCTCCTGGATGACTTCCCTCATTTTCGAGCTAGGAGAGCTCGCATCAACATCAATGACTGTGAAATCTGTGTCCCGGCCTCCTGATGGGCCCTCATCATGCATGGGCCTCTTTCCCCTGTCATGTACCTGTACATGTGTTGAAGAAGAAGGCGAGACCCCTTCCACATCATGTGGAGATAATACTCGCTCTGCTGATGAAGTCGGCAAGACACCTTCCACCTCACGTGGAGATAATACTCGTCGTGTCGCTGCAAATAAGGCCCTGTGGCCTCGCTGATATGTCTGAACCAAAGGAGCACTGATATGTTCAACCTCAGGCATGTCCGGCTGGTGTGAAGGCTCTCCTGCATCATGAACTGTCTCGGGAGGCTGCTGTGGCACTCTGAAAAAGTCTCTAGAAATGAAATCCTCCCAAGTGATGCCCTGCTCTGCTAACTGATGCAACACTATGATCTTGATCAAAGCGTAATGGCATATACTCCTGTACTGCTGCACTGGGCTCGTCTTCTTTTGCACAAAAATCACCATCCTCTCTATGTTGCGATATATGAAGTACGGAATATTCATCATACGTACCCTTGTGAAGTGCATCAACAAACGAACATGGTACGCAAAGAGACGAGTATATCTACCCTCACAACTAAAATACTGAATGATGAGTTTCATCAGCGGTGCAAACTCATCCCTCAAGAATCTAAATGGAAAAACTCTGCTCAAGTAACTCATATATCCAGTTTTAATGTATGGCTCATAGTGGAATTTCTCTAAATGCTGACGTTTGTTCCATTCCTCGCCCATGTTTGGTATGCCAGTGGCTTGAGCAATAGTCAAGGGTGACAAAATGAAATCAACCCCAGCAAGACTTACCCGGCCATCCCGTAAATGTAGAACAAACAGACGAGCCAATTCACGATGAAGTCGGGTTTGTGCAATCATCTCACAAAATCAGAAACATGACAAATACCGAAAACAATCCATTGCTAGTGGACATGCCTGCAACCGAGCCAAAGAAGTAGGCTCCTCTCTGCGATGATTACCACCTCTGCTTACTCTATGAGACCCCCGTGGCACATTACCTTCAGTCGTAGAATCACTGCCTGACCCTTGCTCATACTCTGACTCTGTCTCTGACATGGCTTTGAACAAGATATTGGCACTATGTATACTGATATAAATGCAGTGAAAACAGAGTTATAATGTGTGTTTCAACACCCAACAAATATCCCCCACTGTCAAAGCACCATTAAGGAAATAAACAATGATACCAGCTCTGTTTTAGGTGGATTGAAATAGAAGCACAGTCTCTGTTTTAATTGCAAGTGAAATTTTACAAATGGTAGCAGGCAGCCTTTAGAATATTGGGTAAACTTGTCAAAGGGAGCAATGCATCATATGACTGTGTTTGTCAATGGGCAGTGAAAACAGAGTTATAAAAACGTGTTATCAATGGGCAATGAGATACAATATATCAATGATCATCATGGAACAAAAGTCATGACAGTGGTAAAACGATAATGATGACCACAATGGTATAATGGATGTGAAAACAGTGGGGCTTTGACCATACATGCAAAGGTGGATATATCAATGATATAAGGTGGAAAAATACTCATAAAACCATCCATATATATTTTAAAACCCTGAGGAACAAAACTGCCATGAATGTAGGGTTTTACTCTTCCATTCAAATGTTTAAAGTCTTCAAGATACCACCAACACATTAAAATCTACTGAGCAATAGTTTAGAACATGTTTGAAGGCAGCTGGAGATGATTTAAAACGAAACTGGGCGCCCAACGCAACTTTTCTGAACTCTGTTAGCAAGTGGGTCGCATGCGATCAAGTGGGTCCCTTTTGCCAAGTGGGTCGCATGCGTTATAATTTACACTGGAGAAAACGCCCAGGTGGGTCGCATTTGCCAAGTGGGTCGCTTTTGCCCAAGTGGGTCTCACGACCTCCAAACTCTGTCAACAATGCTCCAAAACTCGATTTCGGCCTCCAAACTCCAGATTTCGACTTGTATGCTATGGATCTTTGGAAATGAAACTTGTTTGCCCTTTTATACATGATGTAAATATCTTTCACAATCATATTTGATCCAAATCTATTTGATAACCCATATTACAATGTTTTTGCATTTTCACTTTTGGCTTTTTAATACAATATCTTTTTTGGCTTTTCTGAGTTTTGATTTGATGATTTTGTTATCTTCTTGCAGGGGTATGGCTCTTTAGCTGAGGAAAAGATCAGAGGTCTGCTTTGAAATTTCTTCTTGGTGAAATAAATACAATTTATTACAAAAATAATATTGAACAATTTCTAGTTCCAAAACAAAGTTTTGGACTAGAAATGTTTTTTAAATGCTAATGATAATAAAACATGAAATCAAAATTTGCGGAACCATCCTCATCCTGCAGGCGTTATGACTGATATGCAAATGACTCGAAAACCCTAGACACTAGGACCAAAGACACTTATTGACATTTAATGACCATAAATGAAATGACAATGATTTTGAGTGATTTTTGAGGAAAATTTTTTAAAATAGCACTGCAGGTGTAAGCATGAGGAAACATAAGACCACAGACCCCTTCGTCAGTCAATGGCATGCTCCTAGCGAAATGCAACGAAGTGGAACAAGCGAGACACCTAAGAATGAATATGCAAAAAACGAAATGATCACTGACGGAGGGCTGTAAGGACCGACTCTAATAGGAAGATGACCAGGAATTACAAGAAATTGAATCAATTTGCCCAAAGAAAACTCAAGATTGCCAAAAAAAAGCTCAAAACTGCGCAAAGGAACCGCCCAGTGAAAAAATGGGAAAATGAAATATCTAGGCTTGGAATCATGGCTTCTGCTTCCTTGCATGCTTCTAGAAACCCATAAGCGGTTTGCTCACCAAAATTGAGCAATTTTTGACATGATCTTGTTTTTTGTGGCCTAATTGCACATTTTTCTAGGCGCCACCATGTTTTCTAGGAGCATCCTCAGCTCATGAAAGTGATTTTTTTGGATGTATTAAATTTGAGAGAGTATACTGAAAAATTTTCAGAACAAATGAAGCTATTTTGGTCCCTCAAAAAGGCCAAAAACAGTCATTTTTCAAAATTGTGCCTCTTACATCAGCATGTGCTACGCTCCTAGGTTTTTTTCACTCATTCCACTTTTTGACAGACTTCCAACCATAAGTTTAGAAAAAATCAAGTAGTTCCAGAAATTATGCATTTAGGGCTTTCCAACGAGCCATCACGGGCCTCATTTTGACATCGAGAAGTCCCTCAAAAATCCTCTGTAAAACAGAGTTTTTTCTGGTGCTACGCTCCTTTAGGATATTGCTAAAAAGACGGTTTTCTACAAATAGCCATCAAAATGTGCGTTAAGCTATTTTATGACTCTATGTTAGAGATTAAAAGTAAATTTAATTACTATTTTTGACGCAGAGACACCCCTGCGATATCCAGAATCACAATTTTCTTATGCAAACAACGAAAACATCAAAACTGTCCTAATAAAATTTCAGATTGCTGGAAATTTCATACATTATCTTTTCCACACGAAAGCTCTTTAATCTATGTTCACAATACCATTCCCTCGGAAGCTAATAACATCTATTTCAAGATTTGAAAACCATAAATACATATGGTGCTTTTATAGAACCCCACATTTCAATTACTCCACATGAATGCCACACAATTCAATTATCGTCCCACCTTATTCACAATGTTTCGATCCATAGATCCATTGCGCTCCCATTATTAATTGAACTAAGGTTTCAAACATATATGTGCGCCTTTATCTTTTTAACCCAGATATTAAAACTGGCATTTACGTATCTTTTGTCCTTTGCTCTGATTTCTACACTCAGAAAAACAACAACATTTCCAAAAGAAAATCGCGCAAACCATACCTTTCTCCACTTGGATACAGTCTTGGCACATTCAATAAGAACCACTTTTATATAATCGAAAGTCAATAAAACCATTGTGCCCATGATTTAAATTCAACTTATACCATTGTAATTTTTTCTTAAAGGTGAGATATTGGAACAAAACACAGACAGAATAACTATCCGATTGGAATGTCGAAGAAGAAAATGCTCAAATCACATCACGCCCATTGCATTCATCTCGTCTCAGGTGTGTGCTGGAATTAGAGATACGTGAACTCAGGTATCAAATAATGACACACTCTCTCTCTCTGTCCAATCAGCCCAATATGTTCCAAACACCTTTCATACCACTATTTTTCTGTTGCCACATAAAAACTGTGGGCGGAGTTTTATTACTGCACAAAAATATTAATAAGTTCCTCCGGAGTAAATTCTGTACATAGGATACTAGCGTGCTTGCACTGTGGAAATGAAGCGAATACTGCAACGAGAAACTTGGGGCCTTCAAGGCCGATCGTTCGGATCCTTTGGTTTTCAGTGCAACCATACAAACTTCGTTACACCGATCCGATAAGATCAGTATCGGAATTTCCAATGAATTGAATGCCAAGCTGTCAAGAACTCAGCAACGCCGATCCGATCCAATCAGATCCCGAAAATCGCGATTGCTATACGATCTCAATACCGGTCTTTCGACGCAATTCTATCCTCAATAGACAATCGGACTGATTTGAATGCCAGAGCAGTTAATGATTGCAGCTCCGATCCGATTTATCGGAGATCACCAATCGGCTATTTCAACACCGCCCTCAATTTTCCACGATCCAAAGTTCCAACCGATTGATCGGAGATCGGAACTCAACAGGATTGAATGGTATCTTACTTATTGTCAATTCTACCCGATGCACTCCAAACAACGAATATATAACAATTCAACTCCGTTCAAAGTTCTGTAAAGTCGAATTATACTCATTTCTTGTGTTAAAAGCTTTTTCAACTCACAAATTTCGTTTATGCCATATTTTCATTCATGACGAGAATTAAGCAAAATATACACAGGCCTCCATTAATTTAGCAACTTCACACAAGACCAGTATTTAAATTCCACACGCATCATACCAAAAAGACACACGATACTTATTTTATGCAGAATACTCAGAAAAACAAACGGAATTTCGGCCTTCGGCCCAATTATGCAAAGAAATTGACTTCTGTCAATTTACAATCCACACACACCCCTTCGAGCTTTCGCTCCACACAGAACCTCCCCACTCTCTGCCAAGATCTCCTCGCTTATTCCAATTTCACTATTACTTCTCCTAATAATAGCAAACAGAAACCTCCTATTTCTTTGAAAGATCTTAACAACAAAATATCCTAATCTTATCTCTCTCAATTACACCAATATTAATAAGTCTTATCTCTAATTCTAAATAAAACAATCACATTTATTTCCATAACAAACTATTCATGAAGTCTACTCTTCTCGGTAAACCTGAATTTAACCAAACAGTCAATGAATTTTACTGTGATTAGCCAGAACATGTGGACAATCCTCCACATTGCTGGCTAATGCCGATGCTCCTGCACCAGACTCCCGAAGTTTGAATTAACCATGATCTCCTGATCATGCAATTCTGTTCCGTGTCCTCCTGGATCCCATACTTGGTTTGATAATTTGTCTTTGGTTACTACTGTTGTTGTTTGTCCCTCAAGTCTCCATCCTTTATGCTGTAATGCCTCACTATCTGCTGCTGTCCTTTTCACATATTTCGCTACTGCTTTGCTCACTTTAATTTGCAATTTTCCATTCCCTTCACCTGTACCATTTCTTCCAGCCAATCTTCCTTTCTTCTTTTGACCTGCATTTGTTTTACTGAAATGCTGTAGTATGAGTTTCCACAACTCATCCAATTCATTGTCCATTTCACTTCTCGTGTGCTGAATACTTTTCTGCTGTAACTGATTGTGTTCTTGAATTAGAACATCATAATCTTCGTGCCAATATCCTTTCATATACATTTCTGAAATGTACAAATTATTTTTCCCAGGTTCTTCTTCTGGTTTCTCATTCATGACTTCATCATTTCTTGCTTCAAATTCCAGCATACCTTCCATTAATCCAATATGTTCTTCTTGGTTCAGATCGACTTCACACTGCCCTTTTCCTGCATATAAATCTTCATCAAAATTAATCAACTCAATAAACAAAAATGCTTTACCTGCCTTCCTCATCAAAAGATTCGACTTATACAAATCTGCCATCTCATCTGGAAGTTCTCTCAAAAGTTCTGTACCATCTTTACTAACTGCATTGTCCGCAATATCTGTCTTTAATCCTCCTCCACTCTGGCTTGCTTCAAGATCAATGATCTTCAATGACTCAGTGTATCCTTTGAATTCAAAAATTATTTTTCCATCCTCCTTATTTTGCATATGACTATGAGTAGTCATTTCTTCAACAGTCTTCAATAACTGTTTGTCTTTCCTCAAGTCAATGTGACCTGCAAACACACAACAACCTTCAATTTTCAAAATACAATACCTTCCATTTTCTTTTGATGCTTCAAGCACCAATCCTCCATCATAATTCTTTTGGATTTCAGCGGATCTTTCCTGCGGTGACTTCAAATCAATATGAATTTGTTCAAGTTTCTTGAACTCATTCATCAGCTTGCCATTCAACCTCTGTTGCAATGGTTTCCACTTCACTCTTTTCTTCAGTCTCCATCTATATCTTCGGTTTTCACTTATCTTTCTTTGTACTGCCAGATCAATTTCTGGTTCTTCATTCTGCTGCCAGTTTCTATTCTTCTGCAATTTAATGCTTTCCTCAAATTCACCCTTATGTAGCTGGTCATTCCTTCCAAATTTCTGGTTACTTCCACATTCATCTTGCTGAGTTAATATTTCTGTCTCTTTCATGCCTTTGAGGGCATAACCTCCTTGCTGCTTCTGATCTTTCATCTCACCTTCATATAATCGCTGCTCAATTTCTCTGATTTCAGCATCATATTTATTAATGTTGTCTTCCGCACCTTTTCCTCCATCAGGTTCTGTAAGCTTCATTTCTCCTTTAGGTTCCTTGATTAATCTCTCCAAGAATTCTAATTCCTTATGAAATCTCTCCAGAAGTTCATCACAATTTCCATTCTCAGCTTCATTCTTTTCCTGACAATCCTCCTGAGTTGACCTGTTTTCTACATCATCATATTGCAAGCATATTTCATTAATTCCATTAAACAAATTCACTGGTTTACCTTTTTGTAGTCCCACTATGGAATTGTCTTTAGACTGCTGGTCTATATCAACCTCATCTGACTGTTTCATACCAAACAGGATTTCATCTATAAACTCCTTCTGTTTCAATAGATAAACGTCTTCTTCCTTTAAAAGGAATTCATCATCATACTTTACCTCAAGAGCTTCATTCCTGATTGTGACAATTTCAACCGACTGTCCATCATCCTCTGCATATCCTGCAAACATACACAAACTGTAAGAATCAAAATCACAAGGCTTCATTTCTTCATCTGCTTCCTTTGTCAACATATCTTCAAATTGTTTTGAACTCTGCCAGTAGTCCATGAGATCTTCAGTTGATCTTTCATTATCTTCTTCCCCCAACATTTCACCTTGTTCTGGTTTACAAATGGAAACTTTCAATTCTACCTCTGCTTCTCTGAGTTTCTTTGATTCCTCTTGCGCACTCAATATCTGCTCAATCTTTCTCAATTCTTCTACTATCTCTGACTTCACTTGCTGATTTCTCCTTTCCCGTAGCCTTGGCCACTTTACTCTTTTCCTCATGGTCCAAACACTTTTCTGAAGCATCTTCATCAATATTCCAATCTGGAAATCTATCTCAGCTTTCTCTCGGTCAAACTCTTCTTGACTCATCCTCATGCCATTTGCTTTGGTATCTTCCCTTCTGCTATGGCTTCCTTGTGAAATTCTGTTGTGACTATCTGTAGTCATTTTCTGCTCCTCTCTTTCCATGAGCTCCTTGCACCTCTGCAACAAGCCTCTGCAACAGTAAGTCCTCCTTACTGCAATATTACCTCACTAAGCTCTCCTCACTCAGTCTTTTGGTAAGCAAGATCCCCTATCTGGAATCTTCTCCTGAGCAACATATTTTCTCTCTCTAGGCTTCTGCAATCTCTCACTCTCTCTTTCGAAGACACTTCAATTGTCCTCTATCCAATCTCTTGTTGGATTCTTCAGGTTCACTGCCACTTCTAAAGACTTTCCTTACTCTACTTTTAAGAACTTATCTAGTTCTTTTCTCACAACTTCTCTTGTTCTATATTGCTACAGTCTTCAATTTCAACAGAGCCAAGCTCTGATACCAAAAATGACACAGAGACACCCCTCCGATATCCAGAATCACAATTTTATTATGCAAACAACGAAAACATCAAAACTGTCCTAATAAAATTTCAGATTGCTGGCAATTTCATACATTATCTTTTCCACACGCAAGCTCTTTAATCTATGTTCAAAATGCCATTCCCTCGGAAGCTAATAACATCTATTTCAAGATTTGAAAACCATAAATACATATAGTGCTTTTATAGAACCCCACATTTCAATTACTCCACATGAATGCCACACAATTCAATTATCCTCCCACCTTATTCACAATGTTTCGATCCATAGATCCATTGCGCTCCCATTATTAATTGAACTAAGGTTTCAAACATATATGTGCGCCTTTATCTTTTTAACCCAGATATTAAAACTGGCATTTACGTATCTTCTGTCCTTTGCTCTAATTTCTACACTTAGAAAAACAACAACATTTCCAAAAGAAAATCGCGCAAACCATACCTTTCTCCACTTGGATACAGTCTTGGAACATTCAATAAGAACCACTTTTATATAACCGAAAGTCAATAAAACCATTGTGCCCATGATTTAAATTCAACTTATACCATTGTAATTTTTTCTTAAAGGTGAGATCTTGGAACAAAACACAGACATAATAACTATCCGATTGGAATGTCGAAGAAGAAAATGCTCAAATCACACCACGCCCATTGCATTCATCTCGTCTCAGGTGTGTGCTGGAATTAGAGATACGCGAACTTAGGTATCAAATAATGACACACTCTCTCTCTCTCTGTCCAGTCAGCCCAATCTGTTCCAAACACCTTTCATACCACTATTTTTCTGTTGCCACATAAAAACTGTGGGCGGAGTTTTATTACTGCACAAAAATATTAATAAGTTCCTCCGGAGTAAATTCTGTACATAGGATACTAGCGTGCTTGCACTGTGGAAATGAAGCGAATACTGCAACGAGAAACTTGGGGCCTTCCAGGCTGATCGTTCGGAAGCTTTGGTTTTCAGTGCAACCATACAAACTTCGTTACACCGATCCGATAAGATCAGTATCGGAATTTCCAATGAATTGAATGCCAAGATGTCAAGAACTCAGCAATGCCGATCCGATCCAATCGGATCCCGAAAATCGCGATTGCTATACGATCTCAATACCGGTCTTCCGACGCGATTCTATCCTCAATAGACAATCGGACTGATTTGAATGCCAGAGCAGTTAATGATTGCAGCTCCGATCCGATTTATCGGAGATCACCAATCGGCTATTTCAACACCGCCCTCAATTTTCCACGATCCAAAGTTCCAACCGATTGATCGGAGATCGGAACTCAACAGGATTGAATGGTATCTTACTTATTGTCAATTCTATAGCGCCGATTCAACTTTCGGACCCGATGCACTCCAAACAACGAATATATAACAATTCAACTCCGTTCAAAGTTCTGTAAAGTCGAATTATACTCATTTCTTGTGTTAAAAGCTTTTTCAACTCACAAATTCTGTTTATGCCATATTTTCATTCATGACGAGAATTAAGAAAAATATACACAGGCCTCCATTAATTTAGCAACTTCACACAAGACCAGTATTTAAATTCCACACGCATCATACCAAAAAGACACACGATACTTATTTTATGCAGAATACTCAGAAAAATAAACGAAATTTCGGCCTTCGGCCCAATTATGCAAAGAAATTGACTTCTGTCAATTTACAATCCACACACACCCCTTCGAGCTTTCGCTCCACACAGAACCTCCCCACTCTCTGCCAAGATCTCCTCGCTTATTCCAATTTCACTATTACTTCTCCTAATAATAGCAAACAGAAACCTCCTATTTCTTTGAAATATCTTAACAAAAAAATCTCCTAATCTTATCTCTCTCAATTACACCAATATTAATAAGTCTTATCTCTAATTCTAAATAAAACAATCACATTTATTTCCATAACAAACTATTCATGAAGTCTACTCTTCTCGGTAAACCTGAATTTAACCAAACAGTCAATGAATTTTACTGTGATTAGCCACAACATGTGGACAATCCTCCACATTGCTGGCTAATGTCGATGCTCCTGCATCAATTTTTAGCTTAAATAGATATTTTTTGAAGATATTTTGTGCCTTGGGCGTTGTGAGGCGTCAA
>JAXQQM020072802.1:0-93661 GCA_034641835.2 Pinus albicaulis | reverse complement strand
ACTTAAGCACCAAATGTTTCTCTCAATATTCGATACCCAACTTTGTGTGTAGGGTATGGAAAAATTCGTCAAATCATGCACATCTTGATCCCTTTTGTTGCCACTACGTAGTCCATTGTATGTACTTGTCCTCATAGCTCCCCAAGGGGTAGTATTGTTCCTTGATGGTGTCTCGGAAATAATTCTATGTGGGTGCGACCAATAATAGGGAGGGTTCCCCCTTGTCATTTTTCTCACAATAGGTTTCCCACCAGTCCTTGACATGAGGGGTGGTTTTGAGGAGTGCAAAAGAAATCATTTTTCCGATTGGAAAAGTCATGAACCGAAAAATATCCTTCTAATAGATTCAACCATCTATCTACTTCGTGATTCCGCGCCTATTTGACCCTCAAATATGGGAATGTTAAAATTTACTTGTACTCCAAAGGATTCGCTGGCCTGCAGTGGTCAGCCGATGTGATGCGCCACTTGTGCAGCCGTTAGCTGATCTCGAGCAAAGTTATCCATCAATACGTCTTTGTTTCAGAGGGCTCTCGAGCAATATTTTGATGTGGACGCCTTTTCTTCCCTCATCTTTCTTTCGTCCCCATGGCTACCACCAGAGGTTTGCGAGGATGATCTTGCAAAGGTTCCACCAGATCGAGCCCTAGCTCCTGATACCCCGACCTCGTTGGGGACATGAAAAGAAGGATCGAGAAAAAGCAGACCGCTCTGATACCACTGATCCAGATTTATGCAGGAACACAATAGAATAAACATATAACCATAAATACAGAGATGCAGCGGAAATAACACTTCATTTCATTAATATCAAAGAACTGAAATTTGCTTACAAACAGAATGGAAATAAAACTAGCTAGGGCGCCGGTAGCTATCTCTGAGAAGAGATGTGGCGGCTACAGGCCTCTGAAATGAGTTACAATGAGGCTTGAGGGCCTATTTATTATTTAGAAACAATGGGAAATCCTAAACAGCCAAAATCCTAACCCTAGGAGATGAAGCGCCAAAACTATGGGCCCCGTTTTGGTAAATTGGTGTTTCAACTTCCCAGGGGCGTAACTTTGGCATACGATCTCTGTTTGACGCGTACCATACCTCGTTAGAAAGATATATCCGAGGACTACAAATTTGGAACAAGCAACATCAGTCCATGGACCCATGTTACTCTCTGTTTTCCCAAAAAAGGTCGTTTAGGGCCTCAAAACGGCTCCGGAAGTTTAGGACCCGAAAAACTGCTAAAAATAGTAAACTGTGCCGAAACTGAAAAACTAAAATAGACACTAGTGGAGCCCCAAGTGGAATAGGTGGGTGACCACCAATATCCACCTGGATCAGGGGCAGATACAATGGGTGGATAAAAACCAAGAGCGGGTTATGGCGGGCCAGTTGCCACATTAGGACCAAACAACGAAAGCTGATCAATGGTCATGATCCGTCCTTCATGCGGAAAACAGGCCACACGAAAAAGGGAGGAGACGAGCGCTCCCATGGCATAGGTGTGATCGTGCCCCAAAAGCAGATTAAAATCCAAGGGACCTGTAATGACCATCACGTCCATATGGACGGTTTTACCTCCCAAAGTAACAGATAACCTTGGAAGGATTCCCAACGGTTGACTCGTCCTTCTGTTAAAAGTCAACATATTATGCGTAACAGGCGCAAGCGACGGTGAACCAAAAGCTTGCCAGGTAGTCGAGGATAGAATACTAACTGAGGCGCCTTCGTCTATAATGGTGCTGGGCACGACCAGACCAAAATCCTGTACGGTGATCTCGAAAGGCACATAAGACGGAAGGCGGTATCCCGCAAATCGATTCCAATCAAAGGAAGCGACCAAACTACTCAGAGGAGCTACCATCGAACCAAGAAGGTCTTCCCCTGATGTTACGGAAGAAGGAGCATCCTCCGCGACCTCCATATCGAAGGTGGGAGGGGGATCCTTCGGGACATCTATCACGAAGGGTGAAGGAACTTCTTCTTGCGGTACAGGGACAGGAGAATCTTTCTCCAAGTGTGACGAATCTGAAGCAACCAGAAGGACATGGGGGGTGTGAGGTCCACTCTCTACGGAAAAGACCTGGTGCACCGTAGACGGAGCCAGTTCAACCGATCCCACGACCAATGGTTGGTCAGGGATGGATTCTCTAATTTGAATTTCCGGGGGAGCGGGATTGACCAAGGATGACTCTTGACCAATCATGGCATCAGTAGGTGGAAGACTCAAAGAAAGCTGTTTATAACTACCCGGGAGGCATTGTGTAGAAAAAGTTGGGTTGTCCAAGACTCTCTTGGCTTGATCCATATAAGGACAATGGTGAATGGCATGATGCTCTTCACACAACTTACATCGATTGGTGATCTTACCCTGCTTCTTAGGAGCCTTATCAGTACCAATTGGAGATTTTCCCCAAACCTGACACTCGGAAGTCAAAGGCAACGGCGGACGACCGTTGGACCATGCTTCAATCACCTTGGGAATGCCAAGGCAGTCTCGAAGAAGATGGTCTCCCGTGCACAACATGCAGGGGAACTTGAATTTTCGTGGAGGGTTGGAAGGCATATCAAGAGGAGATTTCTCAGAGGCAGTAGCCGTAGGAGATGTCACAGGATTGGTGCGACTGTGAGCTTGAAATTATCACCAGAAAGGCAATGGCGCGGGTGATAAACAGGCAACCTGCGCCAATGGGTGCGACTGTAACGTTGAAAAGCACGCCAACCGAGTTTACTATGGGAAAATGAAAAACAAGCACTCTTAGATACAGACAAGTGATGAAAAGGCTAAAACAAAGCCAAATAAATAGGAAAAACCAGTCTAAAGAGATGACCAAGCTAGGAAGGCCAAGAAATTGACCGAAAAAAGAAGACAATATTCCAAGTTGTTCAGTCTGTAAACTAAACTGGAGATTGACTGAAGCAGCGTTGATCTACTCCGCTAATGCAGAGAAAAAGCGTTTCGAAGGCTATCTGGTTGCACTTCAGGCTCCGTCTGTAGCTTAAAAATCAAACAACAAGCTGAGTCCCCAGTGGAGTCGCCAAATTTTTGAGGAGGTAAATCCCCTCTGCGGACAGAGGCGATCCCTACTAGCCCAGATCGGGTCTAGCAACAATCAAACACGCTACAGTGCAGGTTCCTAATTGCAAATAAACCGACTTGCGAGGAAGGCTTACCTGGAATCCGATGTTGTCGTTTGTAGAAGAGGTGGTGCTCCCGTTCCTTTGCCCTGGCAGATCACAATCCTCGCGATCTCCGTGATCAGACACCTGCACATGCAAGAAACCACACAAACGCAAGCATAAAATCTAGTATATACAACTATATGTCAGTCGAAGAGGACATAACTCATGAACATAATCAAGAACAAGAGTGGAACCATAACCGATAGTCGCTTATCATTAAAGAGTCAAAAGAAGAATACAACCATAGCTTCGACGCAGCACTCTCCTTTGGCGGGTCGTAAGCAAAACATGTCTCGATAAAGCCTGTCAAGGATGGGACAAGCCTCTCTCTCCAGATACTTGGAAATAGTCTCCTTGCTTGGATTTGGCCTTAAGGAAATCAAGAAGGTTCTTGCAGCATAAGGATGTGAAAGCTCTTGGGAACTTGGAGATTAGCTTGCAAAGGAGATGAGAAAGCTTTTATAGATGGAGGAAGGGGAGTTGGGATCCCTATAATTATGGGATTGGCCCTATCATCAAGGAAGCTTCCATGAGAGGTGGCAAACCACTTCCTCTCTATGGAAATTCGTAGCCAAACCTCCCAACTCAAGATAGATATCAGTCCAGGGATTTGTTAGGACGAAACTTCCGCCATTTATTTTTAAAAAACACCTCTTAATATGGTTGGCGTGGGTGCGGCTCTATGACAGAGCGCCAATTGGCGCGCCCTCTTTGGAGGATTTGCCCCCTTGGCGCGAGGGCTGAACTGTGGAACCGCGCCAATGGAAAAAGAGTTATTTTTAGGTTTTTTGCGGGGAGATGTCTTCGGGGCGAAATTAAAGCTCATCTTAAGAGGGATACGATAGAAAGTATTTTCAAGTCTTGTCTACTGCTCCAGGGTCTGAGAGGAGCCCTCCCGATGTGCGGGATGGGGGATTGGCGAGGACGGTGACAAGTGCTACATTACTGCATGCCCTAAAGCATGGTGAGAGAGAGAGAGAGGGGTGAAATGGCACTACCAGCATTATCTTGACGAAACTGCCCACTTACCGGAAATCTGAGGAGAGCAGAAATTACAAGCTGCGTCTCAGATACATGATATATACGTGGTATGGGCGCAGCCATCCATAATAGAGTATACAATAATCCAGATCCAGGGCATGGACGCAGCCATCCAGTGAGGATCGATAAACAGACTCAGGTATGGTCGCAACCATCCAATCAGTGAGTCATGTAACTAATCATAAGAATCCACAATATGGCGACACAGTTGAGACACAATCCGGGGTCTTGCGCTCCATCTCAACGAACAAAGTACAAGTTCAAGCATGCGAATATGTGAGGCGGGGCGAGACATGCGAGAACATCGTACGATTGCAATGATGATGAAAATTTCATTAATGACAGCGAGAGGAACCACCAATAATGACAATGGCCCTCAAGGTACTATAGGTACAATCTACGGCATGTGAATCAATGAGCTAGCGTCGAACACCCGTAGAATCACTCGATCGGAGGCCAATGATGAAAACCTCATGTCGAATGCGATGAACCTGCCATTGAGGCATGCAGGCTTCAAGGTACCATAAGGGAGTCTCTAGATCAACTTCCTGGATAATGAGCTGAAGTCGACAGGAAGTGACCTTGATCGAAGGTGGGCCATAATGTTCCCCACATCATCGACACGAGACAGAAGAACATTATGTTTTTTGTGAATTAGGATCATACGAGAATCAGAGGAAGGTTGATACTTTGTAGAGGTCAACTTCTCTTGAACATATAACGGCACAATAGTGGATTTGGCAGTATTTGACATCAACGGATCAGAGGTCATGGTGACGAGGCAATGAGCAGATGAGAGGTCAAAAGGGATTATCCAAACCCACGGAGGCAAGTGAAGAACAAGATGAGATGTCCCCAACCTGACACGAATGCAGACAAGTGCCATGTTCAAGAGCGACATACTGCCAACACGACAATGATGCTGGTTCCATTTTCCCCCACCATTTCTGGCGAGTACCCCAATTATTTTTTATAACAAGCTTGAAGGGGGATAGCATATGCTTGTAATATAAGCCCGTCCTTCGGACGAATCCATCCTAGTGCATTTAACGAGTCATAGGAAGGAGAAACTCAAATAACGTCATTACGACTGAATCCGATGTCATCAGGGTTTAACGAGTCTGACAAAGGAAGAACTCAACGTCTTTTCATGTTTAGAGAGATTGAAAAGACAGTAGAAAATTAAACTCCAGAGGTCCCTTTTTGTAAATAGTTCATCAGATCCAAAAAGGTAGAAAACAATATCTGAGAAAACCTCCTAGTCGCAATAGGCTAGGGTATTCCTTTTTCGTAAATAATCTATCCCAACCCGAAAAAGGGGTAAACGTATACTCGGTAGATTTCGTTTCATGGCCACTTTAACGAGATCGAAATGACAAGGGCCTCGGAAATCTTTTCATGTTTAGAGAGTCAGAAAAGAGATGAAAGTTGACTCCTCCTGGAGGAACGAGTGGTATAAAGGGTAGCAACTGGTTCCGGTAATGGTGGAACTTCTCAAAACATGATAAAAGTTAAGAGGCTGGCTAACAAGACCACTCATCGCAGCGGTTCCTCAGGAACGGGTAAAACAACCAAGTGAAGGCATATGATCAGCCAAGTAGATAGTGACGATGGAGTGAGAAAACCAAGGCTCATCTGGAAAAAACAGGCTGATAAGATGGCAATCACAAGAGGTAAAATGGGAAAGGTTTCATTTTTACACAAGCTTGAAATCGTAAATTTCGCTTGAGATTGGTTTCATTTTTACACAAGCTTGAAACAAAGATAAAATATGCTTGAAACTGGTTTCATTTTTACACAAGCTTGAAATAGAAACAAACTATGCTTGAAAAAGTAAACATGCCCCCAACATGGTGACTCAATTCGAGGCACATGCCCCCAAGCTTCAGTCCATAGGAAAGACAGATGGAGTGAAGGTTCAAGTTATGAGATTAAGGAAAAGACTCGGACGGGTATTTTACGAGAACTTATCAGACTCGAATTGAACTGGCTCGTGTTTCATTATTTTAACGAGGTTGACACACTTAAAATAACTATCTTCAAACATCTTGTTTCATTGTTTTAGGAGCTTGACACAAGTGGAGGAACTATGCTCCGACAGACTTGATTTCATTTTTAAGGAGCTTGACGCAAGGGAACGAACCATGCTCCGACAGACTACTCGTCATGATGAACAGGAAGTCATGGCTTCCAAGAGTCCCGCACTAGGTGGGAGGATGACATCTTGGAAATCAAGACCCAATGCCCCCAGTACACGATGCACGATGGCGTCATCACTGAGTGTGGGCACGGGGTAGGTAGCCACATAGTTGACCTGCGGTGGGGTAGATACAACAGGTGGATAAAAACCAAGAGGGGGTGATGGCGGGCCAGTTGCCACATCAGGACCAAAGAACGAAAGCTGATCAATGGTCACGATCCGTCCTTCATGCGGAAAACAGGCCACACGAAAAAGGGAGGAGACGAGCGCTCCCATGGCATAGTGATCGTGCCCCAAAAGAAGATTAAAATCCAAGGGACTCGTAATGACCATCACGTCCATATGGACGGTTTTACCTCCCAAAGTAACAAGATAACCTTGGAAGGATTCCCAACGGTTGACTCGTCCTTCGTTAAAAGTCGTATTTTTGCGCGTAACAGGCACAAGCGCGGCGAACCGAAAGCTTCGTTGTGTAGTCGAGGATAGAATACTACCACAGGCGCTTGCCTATAATGCAATGGAAGACCACCAAAACTTCCGTACTTGGATCTCGAAAGGCACAAAGAAGGAAGGCGACATCTCGCAAATCGACTCAATCGATTCCAATCAAAGGAAGTGACCAGACTACTTAGAGGGGCTACCATCGAACTGCGAAGGTCTCCCCCTGATGTTATGGAAGAAGGAGCAATCTCCACGACCTCCATATCGAAGGTGGGAGGGGTAACCTTCGGGACCTCCATCACGGGAGGTGAAGGAGCTTCTTCTTGAGGGACGGGGATAGGAGAATCTTTCTCCAAGTCTGAAGAATATGAAGAAACTAGAAGGACATGAGGGGTGTGAGATCCACTCTCAACGGAAAGGACCTGGCATACCAGGGATGGAGCCAGGTCAACTGATCCCACGACCAATGGTTGGTCGGGGATGGATTCCTAAATTTGAATTTCCGGGGGAGTGGGATTGATCAAAGATGACTCTTGACCAATCATGGCATCAGCTGGTGGAGGACTCAAAGATAGCTTCTCGTAACCAGGCAGAAGGCACGAGCAGAAGCAGTTGCGTTTTCCAAGACTCTTTTGGCTTCATCCATATATGGACAAAGGTGAATGGCATGGTGCCCTTCACACAAATTACAGGGATTTGTAATCTTACCCTGCTTCTTAGGAGCCTTACCAGTAGCAGCCGAAGACGTGCCCCCAACTCGACTCCCGGAAGCCAAAGGCAATGTCGGGCAACTGCTGGACCATTCTTCAAGCACCTTGGGAATGTTAGGGCAGTCTCGAAGAAGATGGTCTCTTGTGGACAACATGCAAGGGAACTTGAATTTTCGTGGAGGGTTGGAAGGTTTATCAAGAGAGATTTTCGCAGTGTGAGTCGTAGGAGATGTCACAAGATTGGTGCGATCGTGAGCTTGAAATTAGCGCCAGAAAGGCAATGGCGCGGGTGATACACAAGCAACCTGCGCCAATGGGCGCGACTGTCACACTAAAAAGCGCGCCAGCTGAGTTTACTATGGGAAAATGAAAAACAAGCAATCTCAGACACAGACAAGTGATGACAAGGCTAAAACAAAGCCAAACAAACAGAAAAAACCAGTCCGAAGAGCTGGCCAAGCAAGTAAGGCCAAGAAATTGACCGAAAAGAGAAGACAATACTCCAAGTTGTTCAGTCTGTAAACTAAACTGGAGATTGACTGAAGCAGCGTTGATCTACTCCGCTAATGCAGAGCAAAAGCGTTTCAAAGGCTATCTGGCTGCACTTCAGGATCCGTCTATAGCTTACAAATCAAACAACAAGCTGACTCCCTAGTGGAGTCGCCAAATTGTTGAAGAGGTTAATCCCCTCTGCGGACAGAGGCGATCCCTACTAGCCCATATCGGGTCTAGCAACAATCAAACACGCTACAGTGCAGGTTCCTAATTGAAAATAAACCGACTTGCGATGAAGGCTTACCTAGAATCCAACGCTGTCATCTGTAGAAAAGGTGGTGCTCCTGCCTTTTGCCCCCGGCGTATCACAATCCTCACGATCTCCGTGACTCCACACCCGCACATGCAAGAAACCACACAAACGCAAGCATAAAATCCAAGATATACAACTATACGTCACCGAAGAGGACATAACTCATGAACATAATCAAGAACAAGAGTGGAACCATAACCGATAGTCGCTTATCATTAAAGAGTCAAAAGAAGAATACAACCATAGCTTTGACGCAGCACTCTCCTTTGGCGGGTCGTAAGCAAAACATGTCTCGATAAAGACTGTCAAGGATGGGACAAGCCTCTCTCTCTAGATACTTGGCAATAGTCTCCTTGCTTGGATTTGGCCTTAATGGAATCAAGAAGGTTCTTGCAGCATAAGGATGTGAAAGCTCTTGGGAACTTGGAGATTAGCTTGCAAAGGAGATGAGAAAACTTTTATAGATGGAGGAAGGGGAGTTGGGATCCCTATAATTATGGGATTGGCCCTATCATCAAGGAAGATTCCATGAGAGGTGGCAAACCACTTCCTCTCTATGGAAATCTGTAGCCAAACCTCCCAACTCAAGATAGAAATCAGTCCAGGAATTTGTTAGGACGAAACTTCCGCCATTTATTTTTAAAACACAACTTTCTGAATATGGCCGGGCGCGGTGCGGTTTCATGACGAGGTACGCCAATCGGGAGGCCCTCTTTTGGGGGATTTCTTGGCGTTGCTGGGCCGAATCCAGGAACTGCGCCAATGGAAAAAGAGCTATTTTTAGGGTTTTTTGAAAGGAGATGTCTTCAGGGCAATTAAAGCTCATCTTCAGAGGGATGCAATGAAATTATTTTCAAGTCTTGTCTCTGCCCACAGGTCACGGAATGAACCCTCCAATGTGCAGGATGGGGATTGCAGGGACGGTGACAAATTTCTGTGTAACAGATGCCCCCTAAAGCATGAGGCCCGAGAGAGAGAGAGAGGTGAAATGCTTTATGAGAACATGCCGACTGAAAACACCGCCATCGGAAAACCTGCGGAGCGAAGTACAACTGATGTCTCAGATACATGATATATATACGTGGTATGGGCGCAGCCATCCATAACAGAGTTTACAATAATCTAGATCCAAGGCATGGACGCAACCATCCAGTGAGGATTGATAAATAGACTCAGGTATGGTCGTTAGCCTATATCCAATCATGAGTCATGTAAAGAATCATAATAATCCACAATATCGTGTACCGATTAGTACCGTACACAATTCCAGTCTTGCGCTCCATCTCAACCCGAACAAAGTACAAGTTCAAGCATGCGAATATGTGAGCTGAAGTCGAACATGCAAAAACATCGTCTGATTACCAGCCAATGATGAAAGTTGTTAACAGACGCGAGAGGAACCACCAATAATGACAATGGCCCTCAAGGTACTATAGGTACAATCTACGGCATGTGAATCAATGAGCTAGTGTCGAACACCCGTAGAATCACTCGATCGGAGGCAAATGATGAAAACCTCGAGTCGAATGCGACGAACCTACCATTGAGGCATGCAGGCTCCAAGGTACCATAAGGGAGTCTCTAGATCATCTTCCTGGATAATGAGCTGAAGTCGACAGGAAGTGACCTCGATCAGCAGTGGGCCATAATGTCTCTGTACCATCGACACGAGATGTATTAGCCATTATGTTTTTGTGAATTAGGATCATACGAGAATCAGAGGAAGGTTGATACTTTGTAGAGGTCAACTTCTCTTGAACATATAACGGCACAATAGTGGATTTGGCAGTATTTGACATCAACGGATCAGAGGTCATGGTGACGAGGCAATGAGCAGATGGGAGGTCAAAAGGGATTATCCAGACCCACGGAGGCAAGTGAAGAACGAGATGAGATGTCCCCAACCTGACACGAATGCAGACAAGTGCCATGTTCAAGAGCGACATACTGTCGACACAACAATGATGCTGGTTCCATTTTTCCCCCACCATTTCTGGCGAGTACCCCAATTATTTTTGATAACAAGCTTGAAGGGGATAGCATATGCTTGTAATATAAGTCCACCCTTCGGGCGAATCCATCCTAGTACATTTAACGAGCCCTAGGAAGGAGAAACTCAAATAACGTCATGATTGACAATTTCCGATGTCATTTAGTTTTAACGAGTCTGACAAAGGGAGAACTCGGTGTCTTTTCATGTTTAGAGTGTTTGAAAAGACAGCAGAAAAGTAAACTCCAACGATCCCTTTTCGTAAATAGTTCCTCAGATCCGAAAAGGTAGAAAACAATATCTGAGAAAACCTCGTAGTCGCGATAGGCTAGGGTATTCCTTTTTCATAAATAATCTATCCCAGCCCGAAAAAGGGGTAAACGTATACTGGGTAGATGTCGTTTCGTGGCCACTTTAAAGAGATCGAAACGACAAGGGCCTCGGAAATCTTTTCATGTTTAGAGAGTCAAAAAAGAGCTGAAAGTTGACTCCTCCTGGAGGAATGAGTGGTATAAAGGGTAGCAACTGGTTCTGGTAATGGTGGAACTTCTCAAAACAAGATAAAGGTCAAAAGGCTGGCTAACAAGACCACTCATCACAGCGGTTCCTCATGAATGGGTAAACAACCAAGTGAAGGCATATGATCGGCCAAGCAGATAGTAACGATGGATTTAGAAAACCAAGGCTCATCTGGCAAAGACAGGCTGATAAGATGGCAATCACAAGAGGCAAAATGGGAAAGGTTTCATTTTTAAACAAGCTTGAAATCAGGAAACTCTGCTTGAGATTGGTTTCATTTTTACACGAGCTTGAAACAAAGATAAAATATGCTTGAAACCGGTTTCAGTTTTACACAAGCTTGAAACGGAAACAAACTATGCTTGAAAAAGTAAGCATGCCCCCAACATGGTGACTAAATTCGAGGTACATGTCCCCCAAGCTTCAGTCCATATGAAAGGCAGATGGAGTGAAGGTTCAAGTTACGAGATCTAAGAAAAGACTCGACTGGTATTTTACGAGAAATTATCAAAGACTCGAATTGAACGGGCTCGTGTTTCATTATTTTAACGAGGTTGACACACTTAAAAGAACTATCCTCAAGCAACTTGTTTCATTGTTTTAGGAGCTTGACACAAGTGGAGGAACTATGCTCCGACAGACTTGATTTCATTTTTTCAGGAGCTTGATGCAATGAACGAACCATGCTCCGACAGACTACTCATCATGATGAACAAGAATCCATGGCTTCCAAGAGTCCCGCACTAGGTGGGAGAATGACATCTTGGAAATCAGGACCCAATGCCCCCAGTACACTATGCACGACGGCGTCGTCACTGAGTGCGGGCACGGGGTAGGTAGCCACGTAGTTGACCAGCGATGGGGCAGATACAATGGGTGGATAAAAACCAAGAGGGGGTGATGGCGGGCCAGTTGCCACATTAGGACCAAAGAAAGAAAGTTGATCAATGGTCATGATCCTTCCTTCATGCGGAAAACAGGCCACACGAAAAAGGGAGGAGACGAGCGCTCGCATGGCATAGGTGTGACCGTGCCCCAAAAGCAGATTAAAATCCAAGGGACCTGGAACGACCATCACGTCCATATGGACGGTTTTACCTCCCAAAGTAACAGATAACCTTGGAAGGATTCCCAACAGTTGACTCGTTCTTCTGATAAAAGTCAACAGATTCTGCGTAACAGGCGCAAGCGGAGACGAACCAAAAGCTTGCCAGGTAGTCGAGGATAGAATACTAACAGAGGCGCCTTCGTCTATAATGGTGCTGGGCACGACCAGACCAAAATCCTGTACGGTGATCTCGAAAGGCACATAAGACGGAAGGCGGTATCCCGCAAATCGATTCCAATCAAAGGAAGCGACCAAACTACTCGGAGGGGCTACCATCGAACCAAGAAGGTCTTCCCTTGATGTTACGGAAGAAGGAGCATCCTCTGCGACCTCCATCTCGAAGGTGGGAGGGGGATCCTTCAGGACCTTTATCACGGGGGGTGAAGGAGCTTCTTCTTGCGGTACAAGGACAGGAGAATCTTTCTCCAAGTCTGACGAATCTGAAGCAACCAGAAGGACATGGGGGGTGTGAGGTCCACTCTCTACCGAAAAGACCTGGTGCACCATAGACAGAGCCATTTCAACCGATCCCATGACCAATGGTTGGTCAGGGATGGATTCTCTAATTTCAATTTTCGGGGGAGCGGGATTGACCAAGGATGACTCTTGACCAATCATGGAATCAGTAGGTGGAAGACTCAAAGAAAGCTGTTTATAACTACCCGGGAGGCATTGTGTAGAAACAGTCGGGTTGTCCAAGAATCTCTTGGCTTGATCCATATAAGGACAAAGGTGAATGGCGTGATGCCCTTCACACAACTTACATGGATTGGTGATCTTACCCTGCTTCTTAGGAGCCTTATCAGTACCAATTGGAGATGTGCCCCCAACCTGACTCTCAAAAGTCAAAGGCAACGGCGGACGACCGTTGGACCATGCTTCAATCACCTTGGGAATGCCAAGGCAGTCTCGAAGAAGATGGTCTCCCGTGCACAACATGCAAGGGAACTTGACTTTTCGTGGAGGGTTGGAAGGCATATCAAGAGGAGATTTCTCAGAGGCAGTAGCTGTACATTTAGCCTCTCGCTTATTAGACTTCTTCTTATTCGTCTTCTTCTTAGCCACCTGGTTACTCGAATCTAGACTTTCACCAGGCGAAGAAGAAGATGAGGACGTAGAAACAGGCGAAGAAGGGGAGAGGTCCACCTTGGCATCAACATGATGTTGTTCAGGTGGGGGAACTGATTGACTAGTAGTTGAGACATTCGGAACTACAGAGGTTGAGAATAACCAAACAGGAAACCCAACAGTTAGCCCAGGAAGGGACAACGTTGCCATATACGGAGCACCAACATTCCCAAAAGGAGGAAAATGACCAGGATTCCCTTCTGAGGGGATTCCTTGGTTGGTAAACTTTGAAAAAGTTGCCATCGAAACTCAAAACCACACACGGGCTGAAAAAGAGTCAAGACACACAATCAAACGGCCACAAGCAAAATCTAACAGGGTGTGCGATCATGGGTGATTAATTTTTACCACATTGAAAACTCGAAACTTCACCGTTTCATGTTTTAAGAGTCGAGAAACGGATAAAAGGTGACTCTATCTCTTTTAGATTTGACACAAGCGTGAAAGGACAAGCGCTTGGTGATCCTTTCAAATTTAGGGAGTCAGATAGGATCAAAATGACTACTCAGGAATACTAGGCAAAAGGGTGTACCAAATAACCGTGAACTGCAATATACACCTTGGTTTCAATAATGAAAGAGAAATCAACCAAGGACTTTCCATACGTGCAGGAAATCTCCCCGAATGCTGTGTCCGGTGTATCACGGGTATAGGGCGGCAGACTCGGCTTCCTATGGATAAAGGATTGAAACCTAGTGGGGTCTCCCTTTATATACGCGACGGTACGGGGAGCACAAGTCCGTACTAGCGTTGTCTAAAGCCAAGAGGCGAACGACAGCTACTAGGTTTAAAGACGCCGGAACACGTCTCTAGCCTAGACCTCTAAATGTGTTTCGTTAGATTTCAATGTTGCCTTAGTGTAAATTGAGTAAATTTTAAAGTTTATCTTCAATTACGTTTCAGTTTTCAGGCCCTAACGAATGTGATGTCTCAAAAATCTCCTAAATGCAAAACTACATGCCACAGTATATCATTTTGTTCGATGAAAGCTAGCTACAGAAGAGTTGAGAGCTTTTTACACAAACAAAATGATCAGAAGATAATCAGTGATATCTCTAATGCAACTAATGAAATCAAAAACTTTTCTTTCAAATTCACTAATTACTAATAACATCGAAAAGATTTCAATTTTCACTAATCAACCAAAAGCAAAAGAGATTTTTTTTTTTTTCAATGTTTCATAGCTAGATGCACTGAACAAACCGAAAACAAATGAGAAGCAATTCGAGAAATGATATTAAGAGGGCCAAACAAGCAGATTTCACTCAGTGGCGCAAATAATCAGATCTCAAATCGACCAAAAGTCTCTCAAAACCAAGAAAAGTCCCAAAGACACCAATGAGCCGTGTAATCTAGGCCCAAAATGAAGCAAAGCGAAATTCGAACAAAAACGAAATCAGTCACTCAAAAAACGCAATGAAATGACAGACAACTGTCAAACGAATGCAAGGAAGCAATCCCAAAGTCGACTAAACCAAAAACTCCCAAGGGAGGCTCGACTCACAAAAGCACCTAGATGCCCTAGGGCTCAAACGCAAAATCGAAAGAAATAGGCAAACAACCAAAGGATGGAGGTTACAATCAGTCAAATTCAGATCCAGTGCACTCAAACAGCCGAAAAAACAAGATCAAAATCACAAGTCAGTCCCAAAAAGCATGAAACACAACAAACCCTAATAGCTCACAGGATTGGCGCGACTGTGAGCTTGAAATTAGCACCAGAAAGGCAATGGCGCGGGTGATACACAGGCAACCTGCGCCAATGGGCGCGACTATAACGCTGAAAAGCACGCCAGCCGAGTTTATTATGGGAAAATGAAAAACAAGCACTCTCAGATACAGACAAGTGATGAAAAGGCTAAAACAAAGCCAAATAAACAGGAAAAACCAGTCCAAAGAGCTGACCAAGCAAGGAAGGCCAAGAAATTGACCGAAAAAAGAAGACAATATTCCAAGTTGTTCAGTCTGTAAACTAAACCGGAGATTGACTGAAGCAGCGTTGATCTACTGCACTAATGCAGAGCAAAAGCTTTTCGAAGGCTATCTGGCTGTACTTCAGGCTCCGTCTGTAGCTTACAAATCAAACAACAAGCTGAGTCCCCAGTGGAGTCGCCAAATTGTTGAGGAGGTAAATCCCCTCTACGGACAGAGGTGATCCCTACTAGCCCAGATCGGGTCTAGCAACAATCAAACACGCTACAGTGCAGGTTCCTAATTGAAAATAAACTGACTTGCGAGGAAGGCTTACCTGGAATCTGACGCTGTTGTTTGTAGAAGAGGTGGTGCTCCCGTTCCTTTGCCCTGGCAGATCACAATCCTCACGATCTCCATGATCGGACACCTGCACATGCAAGAAACCACACAAACGCAAGCATAAAATCTAGTATATACAACTATATGTCAGTCGAAGAGGACATAACTCATGAACATAATCAAGAACAAGAGTGGAACCATAACCGATAGTCGCTTATCATTAAAGAGTCAAAAGAAGAATACAACCATAGCTTCGACGCAACACTCTCCTTTAGCGGGTCGTCAGCACAACATGTCTCGATAAAGCCTGTCAAGGATGGGACAAGCCTCTCTCTCCGGATACTTGGCAATAGTCTCCTTGCTTGGATTTGGCCTTAAGGGAATCAAGAAGGTTCTTGCAGCATAAGGATGTGAAAGCTCTTGGGAACTTGGAGATTAGCTTACAAAGGAGATGAGAAAACTTTTATAGATGGAGGAAGGGGAGTTGGGATCCCTATAATTATGGGATTGGCCCTATCATCAAGGAAGCTTCCATGAGAGGTGGCAAACCACTTCCTCTCTTTGGAAATCCGTAGCCAAACCTCCCAACTCAAGATAGAAATCAGTCCAGGAATTTGTTAGGACGAAACTTCCGCCATTTATTTTTAAAAAACACCTCTTAATATGGTTGGCGCGGGTGCGGCTCTATGACAGAGCGCCAATTGGCGCACCCTCTTTGGAGGATTTGCCCCCTTGGCACGAGGGCTGAACTGTGGAACCATGCCAAAGGAAAAAGAGCTATTTTTAGGGTTTTTTGCAGGGAGATGTCTTCAGGGAAATTAAAGTTCATCTTAAGAGGGATGCAATGAAAGTATTTTCAAGTCTTGTCTCTACTCACAGGTCACAGAATGAGCCCTCCAATGTGCGGGATGGGGAATGGCAGGGACGGTGTCAAATTACTGTGTAACAGTTGGCACATTCATCAGATGGATGTGAAGACTGCGTTCCTTAATGGGATCATTGAGGAAGAGGTGTACATTGATAAGCCTGAAGGAATTGAGATCTTCAGCAGCGAGTCGCATGAGTGCAGGCTCAAAAGAGTGTTGTATGGGCTGAAACAAGCACCATGTTGCTTGGTACACTTGGATCGACATCTATTTCACTGGACTTGGCTTCACCAAGAGTGAGGCGGATGCAAACATGTACCAAATTGTTGTGGAGGGTAAGCTTTTAATCATTGTTCTTTATGTTGATGATTTAATAATAACGGGTGATGAGCAGTTGATACACTCATGCAAGGCAGATCTTGCAAAGGAGTTTGAGATGAAGCATTTGGGCCTCCTTCATTATTTCCTTGGATTGGAAATATGGCAGCGGGAAGGTGAATTGTTTGTGTCTCAAGGAAAGTATGCCCAGGAGATACTGGAGAAGTTTCACATGCAAGGTTGTAAGCCTATCAACACTCCTCTTCCAGGAAATTGGAGGAAAGAGGATGCTACATCGGCAGAGGTAGTGGATGCCACTGTTTATCAACAGTTGGTGGGTTCACTCATGTATTTAGTCAATACAAGACCGGACATATGCTATGCGGTGAACCAGCTTTCACAAGCGATGGTTAGGCCTACCAAGCTCTTTTGGAAGGCGGGCAAGCATGTCCTGAGATATCTTAGGGGCACATCTGAGTATGTTTTATGGTACAGACAAACGGATGAGGTGAATTTGCATGGCTTCACGGATGCAGATTGGGCATGCAGCCCAACAGATAGAAAGAGCACATCAAGAGGGATTTTCAGTATTGGATCTACAACAATTTCTTGGTACAATAGGAAACAAAGATCCGTGGCACTCAGTTTAGCGGAAGAAGAATACATGTGTTGTAGAGGTAAATCCCCTCTGCAGACAGAGGCGATCCCTACTAGGCTAGATCGGGTCTAGCAACAATCATATCACGCTAAGGTGCAAGTTCCTAATTGCAATAGAACAAATTACGAAGAAGGCCTACCTTGAATCCAACGTTGTTGTTCGTAGAGAAGATAGCGCTCCCGTTTCCTTGCTCCGGTAGATCACAATTCTCCCGCTTGTCGCGATCAAACACCTGCACATACAAGAAACACGACGAACATACAAGCGTAAAACCCAATATATACAATTATGCATCAGTCAGAGAAGACACAACTCATGATCATAATGAACAATACGAGTGGAACCATAACCAAAGTTGCTTATCATTAATTAATACAAAGGAAAATACAACCTGGCTCTGACGCTGAATCTTCCTTCGGCGGGTCGACAACGGAATACGTCTCGGTAAAGCTCGTCGGGCATGGGACAAGCCTCTCTCTTTGGTTGTCTTGGCAATAATCTCCTTGCTACTGATTTGGCTCTATGAGGACTATCAAGGCTCTTGTAGCATTCTTTAGGCTATGAAGGTTCTTGGAGACTAGCTTGCAAAGGAAAATGGCAAGCTTATATAGATGGTGGAAGGGGAGTTGGGATCCCTACAATCATGGGATTGGCCCTATCCTCAAGGAAGCTTCCATGAGAGGTGGAAAACCACTTCCTCTACATGGAGATCCGGAGCCAAACCTTCCAACTCAATTTAAAGACCAGTTTAGGAATTGGTTGGAGTCAATCTTCAGCCATTTATTTAAAAAAAACACTCCTTATTAAACCTGGCGCGGGTGCAACACTGGGACAGAGCGCCAGTTGGCGCGCCCTCTTTAGAGGATTTCCCCCATTGGCGCGAGGGCTGAACTGGCTAGTCACGCCAAGGAAAAAAGGCTATTTTTAGGGTTTTTCACAAGGAATTGACTTTAGGGGAATGAATGTCCTTGTCCAGGGGAATGCCATGAAAGTGGTTTCAGGTCATGTCACTGCTCACAGGTCACGGAATAAGCCCTCCAATGTGCGGGACGAAGGATTGCAGGGATGGTGACAAATTGCTGTGTAACACATGGCAGCAAGTCAAGCTGCATGCGAGGCTATCTGGATGAGGAAGATCCTGGTCGGTTTGTTCAGGTCACATTTAGATCCTACACTGATACATTGTGATAATCAGAGTTGCATTAAACTCTCGGTTAATCCTGTATTTCATGATAGATCTAAACATATTGATATTTGGTATCATCATATCAGAGATTGTGTGTAGTAGAAGATCATGTTGCTTCAGTACATTCCTATAGAGGATCAGGATGCAGATATTCTGACGAAGGCATTCACTAGGAGCAAATTCGAATACCATAGAGGCAGGATCGAGGTGAAGGATAATCCCTATCTTGTTGAGAGGGAGTGTTGAGATTCAACAAGATGACAAGCTTAGTGAAAAGAGTCGCCTTCACTAAGTGGGCCCGTAGGCTATTTTTGGCGCAAGTCTATTTTTAAACTATGTCTATTTTTAGACATGGTGATCATATTTCAGAAGTTGCAAGATGCTATTTGTGGATGGTTGGTCAAGTTGGAAAAGTAGATGAAATTCTATTTTTAGAATATTGGGCAAAGTCTATTTATAGATCATCGATCTAAAAATAGAAGTGTCGATTATTATTAGCTCTTAATAATAATCCGATAATAAACAACAACTTATTTTCTTGGAGCACTTTGTTTTAGTGCACAGATTTGGAAAATCAGTGGGCTGAGGGAATTACGCAATTCCCAAGGGCAACTGGTGGTTCATGCATGGAGGACTCAGTTAGAACTGAAGTGGCAAAGTTATGACAGAGTTGGAAGAGTAGTTCATGGAGTTGTATTCAGTTTAACTCAGTTATACTCAGTTGAGCTAGTTGTATCTAGTCTAACTGAATGATACAATAGTGAGAGCGGAGTGAATTAATTAGTTAATTAATTCACAATACAACAATTAACTACAGTGCATGGCAGTTCTAGTGGAGACCCAGTGGAGAGATAGGTGAAAGGGCAAGATGGACTATTTGTTGTGACTATAGTGATGCATTAATTGCATAACACACACATTGGAGCTGCCAATGAGGATTGCACAGTGAAGGCAAGGGTAATTTGACTTCATTCAGAGCTATTCTTCAGTAGGGATTGCGCAGTGGAGGCAGGCTAGCAGGGGGGCAAAGATCGGTGCATGGATTTGCAGATTTTTCCTGATTAGTGTGTGACGATTGTATTGTACTGAGAGCTTTATGTACTAAGCTTTGTATGAGATTGTTACATGATCTCCATGATACATAATATATGATAGTTGGGGTTTTCAGCTTCAGGATTTCCCGTTAAACAACTGTGTTATGTGCGATTGTTTTTATTTATGCTTCACATGTGTGTGCAATTAATATTCTGCAAAAGATTAAGAGTGGAATGATTCTGTATTTTGCAAGAAGTTAAATATTGTGAGATTAGGGGAATCTGGATGTATGCATGCTCAATGTATACTAATTTCTACAGTCTTTAGTGCGACTTTTTTCGAGTTGCTAGTGCCGGAATCCGGCGGAAAAAATTGAGGTGAAATCTTGGTTTGTGTTATTTAAATTGGTTTTTTGACTGTTGATATGGATTCAACACCCTAAAAAACCCTTAGGGCACTTCGATTGTGCAAAGGTTATCCATCAAACTTGTGATTTCAATAAATTCCTGCTGGATTTTAGAGAAATTAGACCGGAAAATTCCACCAGAAAAGCTTCCAAAAAGTCGCACTAAAGACAACTCGAATAAAAAATACTATAGCGAGTACCCGTTGCAGCAAGTTGAAACACAACATTTCGACACATACAAAAAGCCATTTTCGAATATTACCTTAGCAATTCTTATCGATAACTACCAAAAGAGGCAAGGACTATACCGATGTGCAACTATCCCTCTTACTATTTAATACTAGCCACAATAACAATATAAATTTTGATAGTACCTTCCCTTTTCACAACTTTTTCCACCATAAAACCTTTTATTCCAAACCTAATCCAATTAAAATTTTATATACAAATTTATATAAACACCTCCCATCACATTCTTTCCACATAAATTCATCAAACTTCTAACAACCCTAATCCAATTAAAACTTTATACACAAATTTGTATAAACACCTCCCATCACATTCTTTCCCATTTAAATTTCATGTATTGGCTGACCTTCTAATAATGCACACTTAAAAAACATTAAGCATTGAAAAATAAACACAACGACAAGTAAGACAGGTTTGTAAAGTAAATAATTAAAAAATTATATATTTTTGTGAGGGGTATCCGATGTGCAAAATTTGCATCCAATTGACTCGCATAAACGTTTGAAATAATCATATCCTTTTGCTGCTTCAAATTCTAATGTATAGTGAGCTTCAACTGTATCTGCTTATCTAGTCATGAGGAAGACAAGGATAGGATTTTGAAACACTGAAAGCAAAGCCTCTGAGAACGTTTACCTCCCCATTTATGTTTGCTACTGTCCATTCGTTCCCCTTTCCAAAACCCAGTTATCTGTCACATCATTTTCCACCTGCAACAACCCAAAACTTGGTATGTCCATTACAAACACTTCACAGCCATTTTTTCTTATAGTCCGATAGTCTTTCTACTCGTTTATTTTTGTACTAAATTGTAATACTTGACACGGGTTTTGTGATTCTTCAGTAACTTCATTGAAATTTTCCCGCCGGCAACTGTTCTGGCTCTTTCTCCAACAGGGTATTTCGTTGTTTCTTCTGATACTCTGAGAGGTTTTCTTCTTCACTGAATATGAACTTGGTTTATTTGTTTTTTTCCTCAATCCATGACATTAACTTGGTTTTGTATTAGTTGGTTCTGCATATCTTCATTGAGGAAAGGATATATACATTTCATTATGTATTGATTTTGTGTCTCTGCTGAGAATGCTTACAGATGGGTCATGGAAAACTATGAATGCTTGTTCGTGCAATGAATTTCCACTGCCAATTCTTATAGGGCTCAGTCAAAGTTGTTATCATGGAGGTTTGGGATTCTTTCAATCCCCAGCAAATATGTTGGCGACGAAGCATTTCACCGTCCAAGTTCAAGAAGCCGGAGTTAAGACGCTACCCATTAGCACGTCGTTTTAGTTGGTAATTTCTCTTCTTTGCAATGCTATGCTAGTAATTGCTTGATTTTACTCAGAATCGTTTTAGTTGGTAATTTCTCTTCTTTGCAACGCTACGTTAGTAATTGCTTGATTTTACTCAGAATCGTTTTAATTGGTAATTTCTCTTCTTTGCAATGCTATGTTAGTAATTACTTGATTTTACTCAGAATCGTTTTAGTTGGTAACTTCTCTTCTTTGCAATGCTATGTTAGTAATTGCTTGATTTTACTCAGAATTTTACCATGGAGTTTTGCCTACGTTTGAAATATACAGCATTTGGGTTTGAACTTTGCACATACTTTTCTCACGTTCACGGAGAGCAGGCACAATATTTATGTGAGAAGTTAATAAAACACATGCTATAGCACCTTCCATACAAGCAAACTGTGGAGATTGACAATTGTCAGGGGCTGGTCAAACATAATCCCACCATCTTCTCTTTTGAAAGATAAAAGGAAAAATTATGGGCAAAAGAGTGCTAAGTGGGCTGATTGACGAATGAATACTTAGTACCAAAGGCAAAATAATTGAGTGTGAAAGAAGACTAATTAACGCTGCACCTGAAGGTAGATATTAGCGTAAATAAGATAATATAATATTATTTGTGTCCAGCCAGTGGCCACAATAAATAGTCAGTGGAATTAAAAAGTACATCTGGGCTAAGTACATAGTGGGAGTGCGATGCAGCTCCTAATTTTATGGTTTCAAAAGTAGAAAACGAGCCAAGTACAAAGCTAAAAAATTAGTACAAAATGAGACTAGAGTAGAAATGAACACAACCATAACAAGTAGAAAGGATGTGATGTCAAAAGGTGTATTGGAGTTGGAGGCTGAGACAGGGTGAGGCAGGAGACAAGAAGGCTCCTCGACCAAGTCAACGATTACCATGGAGGGGTCGATACACTATTTGAAAACTTTGTGATGAGAGTACCTTGGACTGAGGGGCATTGGTTGCGTAATCTTGGAATGAATCCTAGGAGAAGACTTAGATATGAAAATCCATCACTCCTAACTTCCAAGGGGAGGAGGGGAAGAATTTTCATATTGACAACTAACTGCTTAGGTGAATTGGAGAGTGGCACACTTTGTGTGGAGACCTGGCTTTGGGAACCTATAGAGCTGATCTATCAGCTGGTATTGAGCTGAAAATACATCCATAACAACCGTCAATGTAGTAGATCCATCATCTTTCATCACAAGAGAAACCCATAGAACCTCTCGCAGCTGCAAGTGCTCATTTCAAGCAACCTAGGATATCACACCCATTAAACCTTAAAGAAGGTCAAACCTCTCCCATGTAATTTTCAGCTGAAATATAAACTCCCTCCTACTCTTTAGTGTTCTTAGCCACAACAAGTTCTGATTCCAGGTAGAAATTTCTGTACTCTTTGACTTTTAATGCAAAACAAATGTTTAATCTCTTTGACTAAAGGTTTCTTGGGTCTCAACCCTGTGAGTTTTCAGCCCTAGGGATGTTATGAAATAGAGCATAAAATGGCAATGGAAAGAGTACAATTCTTCACTTTCTAACAGCCCAATCTTCTAGGAAATCCAATGAGAAAATATAAAAAACAACCTGGATAAGTGTCAAACTCTAGGGCAACTTATCCCACATAATGTCATAAACCATATCTGAAAGTTCATTTTACAGCAGTTATAAACAGTGTAACAGCATGTATAGTAGCAGCAAACCTTATATTCTTCAATGATGATGCCAAATCACTTAACATTTGTCCTTTTATTTATGCCAAATCATTAAAGCACAAATAAATATAAATACCAATACTCGAAAAACATATTTCGCTGAAAATCAAATCCGGAAAATGCACAAGTTTTGGACAACTGAATACTTCATGAAAATGCTCAACTTGAAGTTACTGTACATACCTTTTAAATTTCTTACCCTAGCAATCCAATAGTTAGTTTCGAACAGAATTACGTCTACTAAATAAAAGCACAACTAGGGTATTAACAACACTAAATACAACGCAAGTAAATTTACCAATTTCAATCACATAAATGACACACAAATTTTGCTCAATCAAAGTTTTTCATTAACAATCCAAACTTACTTGAGCTCCCGTCTTGGGATAATGGTCCTATTGCCTCAAAATCAAACAGGTCTTGTGAGGGTAGCTTACGCGACAAGATCTAGACAAAGTGACAACAATGAGGTGTGGCCCATTGTCAACACAACCACTACCTCCTGCTCTTTTGTGAACTTTCAACACTAGGGAGGCTTTCCTTTAGTTAGGTCACCTAGAGGATATGTTAAGTTCAAGGAAGAAGGTGACAAGATAGACCTATAGAGGACAACTCTTTCTAAGAACAAGGCTCATTTAGGGCACAAATGATCTAGGGCTTTAGAAATAGCAAGCTTAAAGGGTACACCTAGAACCACAAGGCCAAGAAAAGACTTCCAAACAATGAATACCAACAACCTATGGAACAAGAAGCCTTCAACAAGTCCCGAGTTGAAGCCTAGGGCAAACTAGGGCTTTTCTAGGGCAAAATCTACCTAGGGGAAAAGAATTTAGCTTTGAAATGGATGGTTTAGGCACTAAAAGGGGCTGATTTTGAGGTAACCAACACTCCTTCCAACGTGGAATCCTTCCACAAGCCAACAACTTTAAACCTAGTCCAATTCATGCCCTAGCCCTTGCTTGCGGCTTATCCTTAAAGGGTCGAAAATCAGTTTTAGAGAGAGAGAATCAGATTTAAGGCAAGTTTTATGGATGATCAAGAAAGTGGCAAGGCTAGTGCCTAGTCCTTAGGATGATGGAGTATATGGGAGTGAAAAATATGTTGTCTTGGCAAGGAGTAAGGGAATGATGAACCCCTAGGTCTCAAAACCCTAACTATTACTTTTGTGAGGGAGCATAATCAATTGGGAGAGCTAGTTTAAAGATTCACTAATGAAATTGCCATTCACATTCTATAGGTGAGTAATGCATACAATGCTTGCTAATTTTTCATCAATTTGTTCTATGCTGCAAGTATCACTTCAATAATATCCAATAGCATCCAAATTAACAATTTTACTTCTTTAATTATCCAATGACAATAGATCAATAGTAGATAGGACAATTAAACAAATGCACAATGCAAGACAACCAAGAGATGAGAGATGCAATATTTGGTCAATGAGCAGGGCAAAACCCTCTATGGGGAAAACCTTTGCAAATCTTCTTCTTATTAGATTTTCTTCAAATGTTCAACAGAGAAAGAGTACATCATCCAATATCCAATTTCAATATCTAAATAATATCAATATGCCAAGCAACTATCCAAGAGATAGATGGAGTATACTGTAGTCAAATCTGATCTTCCTGAAATCTGCTCAAGTCAACAATAGTCAACTGTTGTCAAAGTGTGCCCTAACCAAAGATAGGACAACAGTCAAATGGTCTGCAAAGGAGCTCGGTCCTAGAGCAATTTATGCGGCCTTCTTAGCTGAACAAAATGAGCCCAAAAATAATCCAATTAGGAACAGTCAAACGTGGTCAACATAGAGGAGTGGCCTGTGGTCAAAGTCTGTGATTAGGTCTTTGGTCAAGTAGCACAGGTTGCCTTGAATTTAGCACCAATAGTTGCGATCTGCTAGAACAGAAAGGATTCACCCAAAAACACAGTCAAAACATGCCAATAGTGCCCAAGTCAATGCTGGTCAATGTCCTGCAACAACCCTGTAATTCGGCCCAATCAGAAATAGCCCCTTGTCCTTTGCACGTGTGAGAGAAATCTTCCACTTCTGAGTTGTATGAACCAATAGGAAGAGGAGAGAGACGATGTGTTGCGAGGTGATGAAGTGCCAAATGAGGTTTGAGGTCTCTTGTATTTATATGAATCCATGTGGGTGAAAAGACATGTCTTTTGAGCTTCAGGAGCCTACATGATGTTGTAGTTGTCCTTGATAATTTGCACATGAGTGGGTTTTAATTCAAAAACACACTTCTCCTTGTCCGATTTGAGTGATCTTTAGGTCGATTTTGGTCCTCTCGAAAAGAGGATTTCAATGCAATAACTATCTCCATCAAATGAGTTGTCTTAAGTGGAATTTGACCCTAGTTGCATAATTTAACACTCCCTCTCAACTAGGGAGAATTCCACATGCCAATATCTGTCCATCGATTATCATGTCAGCCTGTCATCATGTACCATCTATTCTCATTTCATGCTGAACATTCTCAAATCAAAAGAAGAATAAATGCTGCAAGGGAACTCCAACTACCACCCTGCCTCTATCACCATCAGGAGACTCTGCTACCACCCAGAATCATCATCATCATCATCATTAGGGAGCCACGACTACCACCCAGAACCAAAGACAATGGGTGAGACCAACCTACCCCAAGTGTAGGGGTCACACTCTATCCCAAAGTCCCTGACAATAGGTGAGATCAACGTAAGGATCACACTCTACCCTATTGTCCCTGATCATCCATCTTAAATCTGAAGAGTTAGATGGTAGAACCAATGCATCCACCAACTTGTGCGAGATCCACCTATTGTAAGTGGTAGGGATCACACTCTATCCCAAGTCCCTCAACCCATTGGCCAGATGGGAGAGTTTATCCCACAGAGTGGGCATGATGCTAACTGGGGCATACTCCGACTAGGGGAGATCCCAGATCTCAACATCCTATTGGTCAGAGGTCTCTTATCCCCAGGAGCCCTATAACTCCGTTCCACACCTTGGGAGCTCAACTAGGGGCGAGGAGCACTGCTCAATGTTCTTGATCAACCCAGACCCTTATTCGAAAGGGTTATCTCAACCAGTCCAAGCTGCTCTCTAAAGACCAAGAACTTCCCTTTCGGCAAGGCCTTGGTAAGGATATCAACTATTTGCTCATCTGTCGAAATATGGAGGAGTCTCACGGCTCCTTTCTGCACCATATCTGTTGTTTTTTGTAGCATCGGAAAGTGTTCTAAGTCTCAAACTTTGTAAGGAGGCTTGGACATCAGTATTCCAAAGAACCCATAAACCGTTTGTGGAAATTCCACTCGGTTGATGTCTTATTAAAATAATTAATTATTTTAATGGAGACCCTAAGTCTAAACTTAGGGAAATTAAATAATTAAAGGGTATAATAATAAGACAGAGTGTGAATCTTCTAGAGAACGAAGATCAAGTCAAGTCTTAATCTTAGCCATTGATTAGACTTCTAATCTGGGCCGTTGATTCATCAACGAGAAGATTATAAAAGAAGGCTTGAGGGTCATTTGGAAAGCAAGCCAGACATACACTCAGCACCTGAAGGGGATCGATTTTGAAGGAATATAATTCGGTTTTAGAGGGAGAGTTGCAGGGCGGAGTTGCAGAAGCAGAAGGAGAAGAGGGAGTCAACAGTGATTGAGCACGAGGGCAGAGGGAAGCAGAGGGCCACAGAAGGCAGCGCAGTGAACCCACACAGAGCCCATGCAGAGTGACGTAGTCCAATGTAGGGATTGCGCAGAGAGACACACAGACAGACGCAAAGGGAGTCAGAGGCTCTTCCGGGTGTCAAGAAATTTTTGGGAGGTGCCGAGAATTTTGTCTCAGGTGTTTTCTGATTATATCTGCCAGTGTATTCCTTGTAGAGATTCATTTGTTGAAGAATAATAATAAAACCCTCATCTGCTGCACCAGTTTTCTCACATTGGGTTTTTCCGGGGACAATTGTCCAAAAATAAGTGTGTACATGTCATTAGTTCTTATGCTTATGTTATTTACTATTTACTTCTCTGCATATGTAATTGTGACTGTTGCAATAGTATTTATTTCGAAGTTTACTGATAGATTTCTGTAAATAACTTATCGGAGTAATAAGTAGGAGAAATAAATCTATCATTGCAACTGTAGATTTCCAGATTGAAATTTTCACATGGTATTAGAGCCAAAGATGAGTAACAAGAACGGAGAACTGGAAAGTGAACAGAAATTTGACATTGCTGCGGCAGCTCGGAGGGGTTCGTGCAATTCTCTAGAAAGGAAGAGAAGCATGAAAGAACATATGGATCACGATGTTTTTGTTTTCGCATCCAGATTGGAAGAAGAATTTGCTTGTGTTTCAAGCACTACTTCTCCTCAAGTCTGGTATATTGAGAGTGGAGCTTCTGCTCATATGACGGGAGTGCAGGAATGTTTTTTCGACTACCGAGAAGAGTAGATGAACTTTAAAATTACCATGGGTAATAAAGCAAAATGTACCCCTATTGGAAGAGGTACCGTAGTATTTCAGACCGAGGCTAGAAATAAGCTTCGGCCCACTTATGTATTGCACGTGCCTGGGTTGGGGATGAACTTACTCTCAGTGTCTCCAGTTCAAAACAGAGGTTACGTCGTTTACTTCATTGGTAACAGAGTTTACGTCAAACACCCCAGTTGGACAAAGAAAGTACAAATCAGAGAAGGAGCGACAAACTTTATAAGTTACAACTCGAATCCCCAATGGCACTAATAGGCAACACTGATGAAAAGGACCTGAATGAACTATGGCACATAAGAATGGGGCATTTGCATCACGGGGTGTTAAAGATTCTCAAGAAAACTGTCATAGGAGTTCCAAAATTGAGCACCAAGCGAGACGATGTCTGCAGAGGTTGCGTGTTGGGAAAATATGCCAAGGCAGCGTAGCAGAGAAGCAACAATAGGGCTAAGAGTGTATTGGGCTTGATACACTCGGATATCTATGGACCAATGTCCACTAGAGCTGTTGGTGGTGCCGAGTATTTCGTCACCTTTATTAATGAGCATTCCAGGAAAACCTGGATCTACTTTCTGAAGACCAAGGACGAATTCTTCAATCGGTTTAACGAGTTTAAAGCGCTGGTAGAAAATCTGACAGGAAAGCAGATCAAGGTGTTGCGTTTAGACAATGGTGGAGAGTACATGGACAAGGAATTCACAAGGTTCTGCGCAAGGGAAGGTATCAGAAGAGAGTGGACCGCTTCATATAATCCAGAGCAGAATGGTGTGGTAGAGAGGAAAAATAGAACCATTGTCGAGGCTGCAAGGGCAATGTTGTATGATCAAGACATGCCCAAATTTCTGTGGGCTGAAGCTTGTAATACAACTGTTTACGTTCATAATAGGATTCCTCACAATGCATTGGGAAAGATCACGCCACAAAGTGTCTTCACTAGAAGCAAGCCTGAAGTGAGTCACTTTAGGATCTTTGGCAGTATGGCTTATTGTCATGTACCCAATGAAAAGAGGAAGAAGTTGGACATGACTGCGGAAAAGGGGTATCTGTTAGGATTCAACGAGAATGCAAAGGCTTATTGCGTCTACATTCCAGAGAGCAGGAAAGTTGTAGTGCGGAGGGATGTGAAATTCATGGAGGAGAGGGCCTTTAGAAGATCCTAAGAGATACCTTATGCCACACAGTCTGACGAGGATCTACTAGTTCAACCACAACGGCCTGCAGAAGATAATACGGTTTCCTCTCCAAGGCATAGGGATCCAAGGATCAATTCTCCCGAGTTCTTGCAGGAGGGAGAGCATGTGAATCCACCCACTACCAGTGGGAGAATGAGCAGGAAACTACGACATAATCTGAGGGATGCAGAGGACTTTGTCTTAGCCCCCCGAGATGTGAAGAGACAACACAGGCAGCCTGAGAGGTACCAAGCATTGGTTGCAAAGTTCGGGGAACCGTCCAGTTTTCGGGAAGCAACTCAGCATCAGGTATGGGTAGATGCGATGGTGGGAGAGTACAGTTCCATCATGACAAATGATGTTTGGGAAGTTGTTCCCAAACCTCAAGATATATCAGTTGTAGGTTCAAGATGGATCAGAAGATCAAGTGTGTTGCACATGGCATCACCGAGAAATTTAAAGCCAGGTTTGTGGCTAAGGGGTAGGCTCAGAAGGAAGGGATAAATTATGAAGAAACTGTGAAATTTTCATACTACTGCAGTGATTGATTTCTTTCGCCTACTTATTTATGATAAGTTATTTACAGATGCTTCAGTAAATTCTGAAATAAACACAACTGCAACATTCACTTAATCAAAAGCAAAAGAACAAGTAGAACACATATAACACAATAGAAACAATCACATGAACATAGTTATTTTTGGACAATTGTCCCCGCAAAAACCCAATGTGGGAAAATCGGTGCAACATATGAGGGTCTATATTATTCTTCAGCAGTAGCAAAATATTTTACAGAAAATATGACGAGTAGATGTTTGGCATGCACCTGAGATAATTTTCCGACCACTTCGGAAGAATTTCTGACACCCTGGAGGCACCCTTCCTCCCTCTGCGTCACTCTGCGTGGCCTTCTGTGTAGTCACTGCACTGGACTGCGTCACTCTGCGTGGAGGGCCAGTGTTGCTGCTCAGCGCTGTTCTTTCTGCGTCTTCCTTCTGCCTTCTTTTCGCTCTACTGACTTCCCCTTCCTCCTTCTGCTTTTGCAACCCCGCCTCTACAATCTCACCCTCTGAAATCGAATTCTCTTACTTCAGAATCGATTTCCTTCGGTAACTGATAGATTGCTCGGCTTGCTTTCCAAATGACCCTCAAGCCTTCTCTTATAGTCTTCTCGTTGATGAATCAACGGCCCATATTGTATCCTTAATCAATGGCTCAGATTAAAAGATGACTTGATCTTCATTTTCTAGAAGATTCACACTCTGCTTTATTAATACCTTTTAATTATTTAATTTCCCTAAGTTTAGACTTAGGGATCACTTTAAAATAATTAATTATTTTAATAAAGCATGATCTGAGTGGAATTTCCACAAACAATTTCTGGGTTCTCTTGAATACTGATGTCCAAGCCTCTTCCCAAAATATGAGACTTGGAACACTTTCCAATGCTACAAAATCAACACTCCCTCTTAGCGAGGAAGGTGTTCAAGCAAGTTACCAACTGTAACTGTTATGACCTGAAGCATTCGTTGCGCTGTTGATGTCTTGGCTGCTGCCTCTCATCTCTGCGCTGCTGCCCTTTGTATTGCTGCCTGTGACACCACCTCTGCCACTACTTCATTTGTATTGCAGCTCTCTCTAAATCTGAAGACCACCGATTCCTCTACTGGAAAGGGTTCTCGACCATCCCCATCTTTTCCCTGAAGTAAGTAAACTTAATCTTACCCAGAGCCTTTGTGAGGATATCTGCCACCTGTTCTTTTGTAGGAATGTACTTCAACTGTACAACTCCTCGTTGGACATAGTCTCTGATGAAGTGGCACCTAATGTCAATGTGCTTTGACTGGTCATGAAACACAGGCTTCTCAGAGAGCTTGATGCAACTCTGATTATCACACAAAATTCTGGTTGGTTCCATCCTCTTCTTGAGCAAGTTCAAGAGTAGTTTATGAAGCCATATGGCCTCACACGAAGCTGTGTTTGCTGCCATATATTCAGCCTCAGTTAAGCTTAGTGCCACGGATTTCTGTTTCCTATTGCACCAAGAAGTCATTCCCGATCCGAGACTGAAACAGTACCCACTGGTACTTTTCCGATCCACTGGGCTTCCAGCCCAATCTACGTCAGTGAACCCACTCAACTGGATTTCATTGCCTTTGGTGTACTTCAACCCATACTCAACTATCCCCTTAAAATATTTGAGAACATGTTTGGCTGCTGCCCAGTGAGCCCTCCTTGGTTCTACCATGAACTGACTGAGGGTATTCACTGCATAACAGATGTGTGGTCTAGTGTTTACCAGGTACATCAATGATTCTATGAGTTGCCTATACAAGGTAGTGTCAGCCTCATCATCCTCGGATGTGTCTATCTTCCTCTAGTTTGTCATAATTGGCGTAGCCATGGGTCTACAGTCCTCCATCTGAAACCTCTTCAGGATCTCTGTAGTATATCTTCCTTGCCCAAGGAAGATTTCTCCCTTCTGCTGCCAGACCTCCAAACCAAGAAAATAGTGCATCTGCCCCAGATCCTTCATGTTGAATTCGGTAGCCAAATTCTCCTTGCAGTCTTTGATGAGCTTAGATGATCCAGTCAAGAATAGATCATCTACATATAATACCAGAATTCGCGGGTCATCCCCTACTCTTAGATAGTAGAGGTTGGGATCTGCGTCACTCTTGACAAATCCCATCTTCTGCAGGTAGCTATCAATTTGCCCATACCATGCTCTAGGGGCTTGCTTCAGTCTGTACAAGGCTTTCTTGAGCCTGCATACATGAGTCTTTTGCTCATGTGTCTCAAAGCCCTTTGGCCGTTCTATGTACACTTCCTCTTCTATCACCATATTCAAGAATGTTGTCTTGACATCCATATGGTGAATCTCGCATCCCATCTGCGCTGCAAGAGAGATGACGGATCTGATTGAAGTGTATCGAGCTACAGGGGCGAAGGTTTTTTCATAATCGATCCCTTCCTTTTGTGCATACCCCTTAGCCACAAACCCGGCTTTGAACTTCTCTATGCTGCCATCTGCAACATACTTGATTTTGTAGATCCACCTTGATCCTACAATTGATCTGTTCTGAGGTCCGGGGACTACTTCCCACACATCATTTGTCATGATGGAGCTGTACTCCTTCACCATGGCATCTACCCACACTTGATATTGAGCTGCCTCCTGAAAACTAGAGGGTTCTCCAACCTATGCTATTAGTGCCTGGTACCTGTCGGGTTGCCTGCGTACCCTCTTCTCATATCTAGCGACTCCAATAAATTCCTCTGCATCCCCCAGAGTCTATTGGATTTCTCTGTTTGTTCTTCCACTGGTGGTGAGTGGATTTACCTGCTCTCCTGCTTGCTCTTTTTCGGAAGAACTTTCCTCAGAATCCTTGTGCCGCAGATAGGCACTCGAGTCATCCTCTGTAGGCCGCTGTGGCTGTGCTAGCAGATCCTCCTCAGACTGTGTATCTGTAGCCATTTCCCGGGATCTCCTGAAGTCTCTCTCCATGAATTTCACGTCCCGCCTTACTTCAATCTTCCCGTTTTTTGGAATATAGATGCGATACGCCTTCATATTTTCACTATATCCCACAAGGTAACCCTTCTCCACAGTCTGATCCATTTTCTTCCTCTTCTCATCAGGTACGTGGCAATACGCTATATTGCCAAATATCCTGAAGTGGCTCGCCTCAGGCTTGCTGCTAGTGAACACACTCTCAGGAGTCACTTTCCCCAACGCTCTATGAGCCACCTTGTTTTGCACATACATTGCTGTATTGCAGGCTTCTGCCTGCAGAAATTTGGGCATGTCTTGATCATACAACATCGCCCTCGCAGCTTCCACAATGGTCTTGTTCTTTCTTTCTGCAACTCCATTTTGCTCTAGATTGTATGGAGCTGTCCATTTTCTCTTGATGCCTTCCTTTGCGCAGAATCTTGTAAAGTCTTTATCAATATACTCTCCACCATTATCTGATCGTAACTTCTTGATCTGATTTCCGATTAAATTTTCTACCAAAGCCTTGAATTCTTTGAATCGCTCAAAGACCTCATCTTTGGTCTTGAGAAAGTAGATCCATGTTTTCCAGGAATGGTCATCAATAAAGTTGACAAAATACTTTGCACCACTGAGAGCATTCATGGACATTGGTCCGCAGATATCTGAGTGTATCAAATCCAACACACTCTTGGCCCTGCTGTTGCTTCTCAGAAATGCTGCTTTGGCATACTTCCCTAGTACGCACCCCCTGCAGACGTCGTCTTTCCTTGTGCTCAGTTCTGGAGCTCCCATGACAGTCTTTTTGAGGATCTTCAAGGCTCCATGATGTAGATGCTCCATTCTTTTGTGCCATAACTCATTCAAACCCCTTTCATCCCTACTATCTATCAGTGCCATTGGAGACTCAAGCTGTAACTTATATAGTTTATGGCTCCTTACTCCAATTTGTGCCTTTCTTTTCCAACTAGGGTGTTTGACATGCACCTTATTTCCAATAAAGTATACATCGTAACCCTTGTTCTGAAGTTGAGACATCAAGAGCAAGTTCATCCCCAATCCTGGTACATGCAGTAAATTGGTGGCATGAAGCTTGTTACCAGCTTCCGTCTGAAACATTATGGTTCCTCTTCCAACGGGGGTACACTTGGCCTTGTTTCCCATCGTGATCTGAAAATTCATCTGCTATTCCTGGTAGCTAGAGAAGCATTCTCGAACTCCCGTCATGTGAGCAGATGTTACACTGTTAATATACTAGATTCCTGGAGAGGCCGTGCTTGACACACAAGCGAAATCCTCTTCTAGTTTGGATGCCAAAACTGAGATGTCATGATCCCTCTGTTTCTCCATGTGTTCTAGAGGACTGCGTGAACCCTTCTGAGCTGCTGTTGCATCGATGTCGGATCTTAGTTCCATTTCAGAACCTCCTCTTCTGTCTTTTGCCTTTTGCTCTGATGCTATGTGAAATTTTCAATTTGAAATACTACTGCAGTGATTGATTTATTTCACCTACTTATTTATGATAAGTTATTTACAGATGCTTTAGTAAATTCTGAATAAACACAGCTACAACATTCACTTAGTCCAAAGCAAAAGAACAAATAGAACACATATAACACAATAAAAACAATCACATGAACACAGTTATTTTTGGACAATTGTCCTCGGAAAAACCCAATGTGGGAAAACCGATGCAACAGATGAGGGTTTATATTATTCTTCAGCAGTAACAAAATTTTTTACAAAAAATATGACGAGCAAATGTCTGGCATACACCTGAGATAATTTTCCGAACACTTCGAAAGAATTTCTGACACCCTGGAGGCAGCCTTCCTCCCTCTGTGTCACTCTGCATGGCCTTCTGCGGAGTCACTGCGCTGGACTGTGTCACTTTGCATGGAGGGCCAGTGCTGTTGCTCAACGTTGCTCTCTCCGCGTCTTCCTTCTGCCTTCTTCTCGCTTTGTTGACTTCCCCTTCCTCCTCCTGCGTTTGCAACCCCGCCTCTACAATTTCACCTGCTGAAATTGAATTCTCTTACTTTAGAATCGATTTCCTTCTGGTACTAAGAGTGTCCCCGACTTGCTTTCCAAATCACCCTCAAGCCTTCTCTTATAGTCTTCTCGTTGATGAATCAACGACCCAGATTATATCCTTAATCAATGGATCATATTAAAATATGACTTGATCTTCATTTTCTAGAAGATTCACACTCTGCTTTATTAATACCCTTTAATTATTTAATAACCCTAAGTTTAGACTTAGGGATCACTTTAAAATAATTTATTATTTTAATAAAGCATGATTCGAGTGGAATTTCCACAAGCGATTTCTCGGTTCTCTGGAATACTGATGTCCAAGCCTCTTCCCAAAATATGAGATTTGGAACACTTTCCAATGCTACAAAATCAACAGAAACCTTCGCCCAAATAGCTAGATATACTTCCATTAGATCCGTGATATCCCTTGCAGCACAGATGGGATGGGAGATTCACTAGATGGACATCAAGACTGCGTTCCTAAATGGGGTGATAGAAGAGGAAGTGTACATTGAACAACTAGAGGGCTTCAAGACGCATGAACAGAAGAATCATGTGTGCAGGCTTAAGAAAGCCTTGTATGGACTAAAGCAAACCCTTAGAGCTTGGTATGGTTGAATTGACAGCTACTTGCAGAAGATGGGATTCGTCAAGCGTGACGCAGATCCCAATCTCTACTATCTAAGGGTAGGGAGTGAGCCCCTGATACTGGTTCTATATGTAGATGATCTTTTTCTGATAGGGTCATCGAGGCTCATCAAGGACTGCAAAGAGAATTTGGCTACAAAATTCGACATGAAGGATCTAGGGCCGATGCACTATTTTCTGGGGTTGGACGTTTGGTAGCAGAAGGGGGAGATCTTTCTTGGTCAAGGAAGATATACTATAGAAATTCTGAAGAGATTTCAGATGCAGGACTGTAGACCCATGACGACTCCAATGATCACCAACTGGAACAAAATCGACATGTCCGAAGATGATGAGGCTTATCCTACTCTCTATAGGCAGCTCATAGGATCTTTGATGTATCTGGTAAACACTAGGCCAGACATCTGTTATGTTGTAAATACCCTCGGCCAGTTCATAATGGAACTTAAGAGGGCTCATTGGCCAACAACCAAGCATGTTCTCAGGTATCTTCAAGGAATAGTCGAGCTTGGATTGAAGTACACCTGTGGCAATGACATCAGGTTAAGTGGGTTCACCGACACAGATTGGGCAGGGAGTCCAGTAGATCGGAAGAGTACCATTGGGTACTATTTCAGTCTTGGATCAAGAACGACTTCTTGGTGCAGCAGGAAACAGAAATTCGTGGCATTGAGCTCAACAGAGGCTGAATATATGGCAGATAGCACAGTTTCGTGTGAGGCCATATGGCTTTGGAAACTGCTTGTGAACCTATTGAAGGAGAAAATGGAAGTGACCAGTATTCTATGTGATAATCAGAGTTGCATCAAGCTCTCTGAAAGTCGTGTGTTTCATGATTGGTCGAAGCACATTGACATCAGGTGTCACTTCATCAGACACTGTGTCCAACGAGGAACTATATAGTTGCAGTACACTCCAACAGGAGAACAAGTGGCAAAATTTCTCACGAAGGCTTTAGGGAAGACCAAGTTTGTCTACTTCAGAGAGAAGATGGGGATGATCAAGAATCCATTTCAGTAGCTAGGATGGATAGGATCAAGATTTAGAGGGAGCTGCAGTACAGATGTAGTAGTGACAATGACAGTGTCATGGGCAACAGTACAGAAGGCAGCAACGTAGCAGATGAGGGGAAACAACCAGATATCAACAATGCAGAGGATGCTTCAAAAGCAGAGCAACATCTAGCAGGCATATTGCTAGAACACCTTCCTCGCTAAGAGGGAGTGTTGTTTTTTGTAGCATCGGAAGTGTTCTAAGTCTCAAACTTTGTAAGGAGGCTTGGACATCAATATTCCAAAAAACCCAGAAACCGTTTGTGGAAATTCCACTTGGTTCATGTCTTATTAAAACAACAAACGCAGAGGGAGCCAGATGCTCTTCCGGGTGTCAGGAAATTTTCGGGAGGTGTCGAAAATTTTGTCTCAGGTGTTTTCTGATTATATTTGCCAGTGTATTCCTTGTAAAGATTCATTTGCCGAAGAATAATATAAAACCCTCATCTACTGCACCGATTTTCCCACATTGGGTTCTTTCGGGGACAATTGTCCAAAAATAAGTGTGTACATGTGATTAGTTCTTATGCTTATGTTCTTTACTGTTTACTTATCTGCATATGTAATTGTGAATGTTGCAAAAGTATTTATTTCGAAGTTTACTAACAGATTTATGTAAATAACTTTTCGGAGTAATAAGTAGGATAAATAAATCTATCACTACAACTGTAGATTTCCAGATTGCAATTTTCACAATATCTCGGATGAAATGATATTTGATCTCTATATGTTTGGAATTGTCATGGAAGACAAGATTCTCTGAACAAACGAATCCCACTCTTGTTGTCGCAATAGATAATCGTCGTTTCCAAAATCTACTCAAGTAGCTCTCCAAAGAGATTCCTCAACCAAACTGCTTCACAACTCACAAGGTTAGCTACTCGGCCTTAGCAGTGCTAAGGGCTACATATTTCTGCTTCCTGCTTGTCCACGTTATCATGGCAGATCCAAGATTAAAACAATATTCAGATTTCTTGTCGACAACATTGCCAACCCAGTTTGCATTTGTGTATCCATGTAGTATAATGTCTCCAGCGACACATCTCAGTCCAAGGTTAATAGTTTGATGTAGATATCTCAACACATGCTTGGCAGCGACCCAATGTACATGTTGAGGCTCAATCATAAACTGAATCAAGGTGTTAACTGCAAAACATATGTTGGGGCGACTATTTACGAGAAAAATTAGAGCACCAACCAATTGTCTATACTTAGAAGGGTTTTCTAGGTCCGGTCCAACAAATTCTCCACATAGCTTTTTGAAATTCATCTCCATAGGTGTAAGCAAGGATTTGCACTCAACCATGCCAAATCTCTCTAGAAGTTTCACAACATATTTTCCTTGTGAAAGGAAAATCTCGCCCGACTCTTGCCATACTTCTAGTCCCATGAAATAGTGCATCAAACAAAGGTCTTTCATCTCGAATTTGGAAGCCAACTTCCTCTTAGATTCCAGAGTGAGAGAGTCTGCACCTGTCATGAATAAGTCATCAACATATAATACTAAAATGAGAGGCATACCTTGAATCATTTTGAAGTACAAGTTTGGATCAACATTGCTCCTTGTGAATCCCAATTTTATCAAGTAACTGTCGATATGAGCATACCAAGCATAGGGGGCCTTTGCTTCAATCCATAGAGATCTTTCTACAATCGACATACATTGGTCTTCTTGTGATGAACTTCAAATCCTGGAGGTTGTTCAATGTACACTTCTTGAAGAAAACCATGTAAGAAAGTCATCTTCACGTCCATTTGATGGAGAGTCCATCCATGACTTGCACCAAGGACTACTATCGAATGAATGGTTGTAGATCGAGCCACTGGAGCAAATATATCATTGTAATCTTCTCCCTCTTTTTGAGAGAATCCACGGGCCACGAACCTTGCCTTGTACTTTTCAATGCTTCCACAAATCCCATGCTTGATCTTATAGAGCCATTTGAAGGTTACCACAGATCTTCCCTTCGGTCTCAACACAATATCCCATACACCATTTTTCATAATAGAATCATATTCTTCAGCCATTGCATCCTTCCAGACTTGTTCCTTCACGATTTCTTCAAAGGTACTAGGTTCAACTTGAATCATATTGCTCATATCTACAACATATGCTTGGTACCCGCATGACTTCTTGCTCTCCTTGAAAGTTCCACGAGCAGCAACATATTTCTCAACATCTTATAGTGTGTCTTTGAGCCAAAGTGGACTTTTCTTGATTAGAGGATATCTTGGAGGAGGATCCAAGGGGTCCATAGGCCCCATGGGATCATCAATGTTGTCCTTCTCAGATTCAGGCATAGAAGGACCTTCTAGAATATCCATATCACCACTCTTATCTTGAGGAGGAGGTAGAGGGAGGTCCCTTGCTTTTCTAAGGGCAACATATTCATTGAATGTTACATCCTTGCTAAACTACAACCTTCCTTTGACCACAAATATATATTCTAAATGCTTTAGAATTTTCAATATATCCAACAAACATACCTGTCCTTCCTGTATCCTTTAGCTTGTTTCTTTTGTCCTTTGGCATATGGAAGTATATGGGGCAGCCAAAAATCCAGAGATGACCAATATCGGGCTTAACACCTGTGAATACTTCCTCAGGAGTCTTGTTGTGCAAAGTGTGATGAGGCAACCTGTTTTGAACATATATTGCTGTGTTTGTTGCTTATGCCCAAAGGAACTTTGGCAACTTTTGATCATGGAGCATGGCTGAGGGAGCATCTATAATGGTCATGTTCTCTCTTTTAGCGAATCTATTTTGCTCGGGACTGTAGGGCACAATGGTCTCCTTAATTCCTTCCTTTTTGCAAAAGTATATAAGTTCATTTGAGATGTATTCCCCTCCATTGTCAGACTTGAAGATCATTATTTTCTTCCCTATATGATTTTCAACCAAAGCCTTGAACTCTTTGAATATTTTGAATGCCTCATCCTTGTGCTTCAAATAATATATCCATGTCTTCCTTGAGAAATCGGCGAGACCAACCTACCCCAAGCATAGGGATCACACTCTATCCCAAAGTCCCTCACAATAGGTGAGATCAACGTAAGGATCACACTCTACCCTATTGTCCCTGATCATCCATCTTAACCCTGAAAAGTTAGATGTTAGATCACAAGCATCCACCAACTTGGGCGAGATCCACCTACTACAAGGGGTAGGGATCACACTCTATCCCAAGTTCCTCAACCCATTGTCCATATGGGAGAGGTAATCCCACAAAGTGGGTAGGACACTAACTGGGGCATACTCTGACTAGGGGATATCCCAGGTCTTAGCATCCTATCGGTCAGAGGTTTATCATCCGTAGGAGCCCTATAGCTCCATTCCACACCCTGGGAGCTCAACCAGGGGGGAGGATCACTGCTCAGTGTTCTTGATCAACCTGAACCCTTATTCGAAAGGGTCATCTCAACCAATCCAAGCTGCTTTTTGAAGACCAAGAACTTCCCTTTCGGTAAGGCCTTGGTGAGGATATCGACTATCTGCTCATCTGTCGAAATGTGGAGTCTCACAACTCCTCTCTGCACCATATCTCAGATGAAATGATATATGATCTTTATATGCTTGGACTTGTCGTGGAAGACATGATTCTTTGACAAACGAATCCCACTCTTGCTGTCACAATAGATAACTATTGTGTCTAGAACTTGCTCAAATAGCTCTCCGAAGAGCTTCCTCAACCAAACTGCTTCACAACTCACAAGGCTAGCCACAATATACTCAGCTTCAACAGTTTTTAAGGGCTGCAGATTTCTGCTTTCTGCGCATCCATAATATCATGGCAGATCCCAAACTAAAACAACATCCGGAAGTACTCTTCCTATCGACAACATTTCCAGCCCAATCTGCATCTGTGTATCCATGTAGTCTAACGTCTCTAATGGCATATCTCAGTCCAAGGTTAATAGTCCCATGTAGATATCTCAATACATGCTTGGTAATGACCCCCAATGTACATGGTGAGGCTCAGTCATAAACTGGCTCAAGGTGTGAACTGCAAAACATATGTCGGGGCGAGTATTTACGAGAAACAACATAACACCAACCAATTGTCTATACTCAGAAGGTTTAGCTAGGTCTGGTGCAACAACTTCTCCACATAGCTTCTTGAAATTCATCTCCATAGGTGTAGGCAAGCATTTTCTCTCAACCATGCCAAATCTCTTTAGAATATTCACAACATATTTTCCTTGTGAAAGGAAAATCTCGCCCGACTTTTGCCGTACTTCTAGCTTCAGGAAATAGTGCATCAAACCAAGGTCTTTCACCTCAAATTCAGAAGCCAACTTCCTCTTACATTCTAGAATGAGAGGGTCTGCAGTGGCACCTGTCATGAATAAGTCATCGACATACAATACCAAAATGAGAGGCATACCTTGGATCGTTATGAAGCACAAATTTGGATCAACATTGCTCCTTGTCAATCTCAGCTTTATCAAGCAACTGTCGATATGAGCATACCAAGCACGGGGGGCTTGCTTCAATCCATAGAGAACTTTCATCAATCGGCATACATGGGTCTTCTTGTCACGAAATTCAAATCCTGGAGGTTGTTCAACATACACTTCTTGAAGCAAACCATGTAAGAAAGCGGTCTTTGTAATGTTCCAATTTTTTCTTCAATAAATTGGAATGTTAATTTTTGTCTAAATTCATTTAGGAGATGAATAATCGGGTAAGGAGGCTCAATTGATAATAAAAACCCCTCTAGTATGAAAAGGGATCAACCATGGAACCAAATTTCACACCCTCATGTGTGAAAGGAGATATTTGTAAAGAGGTTTGACCAAGTCAACCAGCGTGGGGTTTGAGGTGGAAAGCACTACATGACAACGTAGGAGGGAAGCTTCTAGAGGAAGGGAAACCCTAATTCGAAGTAGGGCCCATGGAGAGTCTTCATTTGCTATATATGGAGAGGAGGAGAGCTATTGCCATGCATGCATATGTTTATGATATTGAGCTGGTCATTTCGACTTCTTGAGCACGCTGGTTATTTAACTAGTCTGTAGCACTGTTTAGTGCACCGTCTCCGTTTGGAGATCTCACCCTCAGCCTCGGGGGACTTCGAGTGCCTGCTCGGGTGAGGTTGTTCCATCAGTGTTTTGCAGGAGAATTGGTGTTTGGCTTTCATAGTGGAGCAGCGTATTCATAAACTCCTCCACAACGTTATTGCTGCAGCAGCATAATACTGTGTTGGAGGTTGTTGCAGTGGAGACTCCACAACACCTCTTCCATTGCTTGTTTTTCAGAGGGAGAGTCTTTCTTGCCTTTGGAGGATTAGTTTGGAAGCTTTAGAGCTTATTTGCAGAACTTGGCATCAGGCCAACTCATATTCTTGCCCCTACTGTGCAGTTTGCTCCAGTAACTGTGTTATTTTCATAGTGCAATTTCTGCGGGGTTTTGCAGATTCATTGGAGGGCAAGATCTCAAGTGTAAGGATCAACCTTCCACTTTGGAGCCAATTGGAGAGGGTTTACTTCAGATCTTTCATCTTATTCAGCCTTCTCTATTGAGATCCAGATTTTAGTTGCAGCAGCTACCCAACAACTCCTGACATTTTTACCATTTTGTATATTTCAGCCAATCCTCTGAAGGATTGATGTGTTTGTGCTTCTAAGGGTTAGAGCTTTGCTCCCCTCGTGTATTTGAGCCATATAATGTCATATCTTTCAGTTATTATGTGATATGGAGTAGTACCTCTTATAAACTGCGTCCTCATAGCTTGGGTTGATGCAGAAATAGCACTGTTCCTTCATATTCATGTACATGTATTATTGAGGCTTGCATTGCCTTTCTTGAGAGGTTGTTTCCTCAAGACTTGTACACTCTTTTGCTGCTATACATTATTCTTGGCTATATGTTCATCTTCTTGTCTCACAGCTCATTGTGTAACGCTGTCTCTTCATGGTATGCTCATGTATGCGTCTGCATATTGCTGTAACTCACTTTTGAGTGGGATTCTTCAAGCAGCTCTATAGATAGAGTCTGAAAAGGGCCAGATAGCCTCCGGATCTCACACTTCCTGGAGAATGTGACACATCCGGTAAATGCCCTCTCAGTCAATCTCTGGAATAGATTGTTGATTGCTGACATTTCTGAAAAAGGAATATTACTGTGGTATCAGAGCATAGATCTGGCTCAGCCTGTGGAGCTAGTTGTCTATGACGCTGGAAGAGAAACCGTGGGGACATTTTTCTATGAACAAAGAGGGTAGGCAAAATCTTACCCACCGGAGGTTGTAGAGGTGACAAATATGGGGGTCTCCCAACAGTATGACCAGCTTACTAGCCTTCAGTAGACCAACCAGGATCACGATGCCTACATTCTTACCTCCAGTACCGAGTGAGAAAGGGAGGCGGCATGATCATATACCCTTTGGAGATTATTTCCGCAAATGGCAGTCCATGGGGGAAGACTTCAGAGCAGCTTTGCCCTTCAAAGATTACTGTCAGCTCAGGCAGGATGAAGGTGGAAGGAATAGTGGGGGATCTAGCACGCAGAGTTCAGAGTTGCAGCGTACCACTGGGAGGACACCTTTTCCCACGTATGAGGGATCCACTGATTTCACGGTTCGAGATCGGGGGGGGGGAAAGTTGGATACCTCTTCCCATCTTGATCGAATAACGGAGGGGGAAGCCATCAAGATGGCTACCTCGCACTTGGAGCATGTGGATACACTCAGCATGACGCAGGGGACACCTGTGTTGGAGACTTCTTTGACCGTATCGGTTGACATCTCAGCAAAGAGAGTAGAGCTTACTCCAGTAGTGCCATCCATTGAGGTGATGACCGGGGTAGTGTCCGAGTCTTCGGGTGGTAGCAGCTTTCTTGGCTCAGCCTGTGAGTCTAAACCCAAGAAGATCAGAACGTTGAAAAAGATGAGTTTATTCTCATCTATTTTTAGATCCAGAGGAGATGCATCCACCTTTGAGGAGGTCAAGAAGATTGAAGAAAAAGAAGAGGAAGTACCATGCACTTCCTATTCTCATCAAGAAGAAGATATTGAGCATGGAAGATACTTGGATCATCAGATCCTCAGTGATTACCTTGTTGAGTATAGATCTCAACCTAGAACCTTCAGGGAGACTCTAGATTTTCCTCATTTCATCCAGCTGAAGGAAGAGAAGAGACCATGCAGTAGAAAAGAAATCAAAGGTAATAGATTTCTGTTGTCTACCTTTGATGGGTCATCTAATGCAAGAACTTGGGTGAGAAAGTTGGAGGCATTTTTCCTACTACATCCTGTAGCAGAGAAAGAAGCTGTTGAAATCTCAGCGCTGCACTTGGAGGGTGAAGCCTATGATTGGTGGTGCAGCCACTTGAGCCATGCAAGGGTGAAGACTTTTGCAGAGTTCACTCAAAGGTTGATTCAAACCTTTGATGGAGAAAGAGCAAAGAAAGAAAAGATCACATCACCTCTTGAAGAGGCTTGTGATAACGCTATCACACTCATAGAGGAGCAACCACATGCATCAACAGTTGGGGCAGCCAACACTTTTGAGGAAGGGACTCTTGCAGCCCTGCAAGAAGTTCCAAATGCACATCAAGGTATGAAAAGATTTCCACATTCCATTGTTGCAACAAATTCTTTTGATCAATGTGGAGATTTACTTTTGCATGACCAAGGGTCAAATCACATTGCTACCATAGAGCAACTTGGTTGCACTGCGCTGTGCAACATGGAAACACTCAAGAAGGAATCAAACCATCATTCTCATGAGCCATTGTTGGATTGTACATCACATTGGAGGTTGGGGTTTGAAGCCTTGAAGATTGATGGTAGACATCTTGGAGTAAGAAACCCTTTCTCCCTTCATGATGACATTTTCTCAATGAGCTCCTCTCAGCTCAAAGAGGAACTTCTACTTTTAGATCCAAGACCTCAAGGGTTTTGAAAGACTATGGATGAGAGGGAGGTCTCAAGGAGAGATCTCATTAGAGGTGCACTTCAACACACCATGGAGTGCAATGATTTTCTTCCTTTCTCACAAGAATAGATAGAAGATGGAGGACATATTAGGATGGATAACATCTCTCATGCTTGTGTTGGACATTCCTTGAGCCATACACATCATGATGGGAGGTTTTTGCCTACCACCTATTTGGGTCTTGATAGGGTCTCATTGATCCTTGAGAAGCTTACATTTCAAAATCCCATGAAGTGCAAAGACAGGAATTTGATTTGGGAGGATGGTAGCCCTCATGGGAGGAGTACCAAGATGAGGAGAAGAAGGAGGTATCCACAAGCGATTGAGTGGATTTGGTTGATGAGCAAGGAGCTAGGAGGCTACTAGTAGATCTATGATACTGGGCAGCAGGAGGCTTGGCTGCGCTGGTTACTCTTGAAAGAGTTTGGCCATCGCTTGGCAAACACTCTTCCTAAGAGTAAGAGGATGGGTACTTACATCATTGAGCAGCATAGAGTATGGATGCATGGTCTTGATATGATACTCATATCATTCATCATGTCTTCATCACATGATCGGTATGATGGAGGTATGGGGAGGCAGCAAAATGTCTTGTTGCTTTGCCTGTTTCTGGGAGAGCAAGAGCAGATTTGCTCTCACACTTTGCATGATGTTGTAGGATGAGGAGATGGCATTATCTCTTTGGTCTTTGATGATTTGGGAGCTCTTCCATCTTGGGGAGTATTCCATATTTGTTGCAGCATTATGAGAGGAATCTTTGACAAGGAGCATGTCAAAGAACAAAGTTTGGTATTGGCAGGGGCTTATTTTCATAAGCTCACAGCGCTGTCACTTTGGAGCAGAGCCTTATGGATGAAGTGTGCCCAGCGGAAATGTGGAGGATCCATAACCCACAGGTTCCAGGATCATTTCATATTTATTGCACTTGATGATAAAAGAGGAAGTAATGAGATAGAGCCATCTACCACTATGGCATGTTCTTCTTGACTTGGGGGTCCAAGCACCTTCTTGCAACACATGGTTCATTTTTCCTCATAGCATGCCAAAACACTATGGAGGACTCATTCATGGGTCCACGTACCATCTTACTTCCAGCATATGGTGAGAAGTTTGTATATACATTCATTGATTTGCACACTCTTACCATTCTTATGCAGTGCATTGCTTCACAAGAGGGCAAGCTTGTCACATTGCTCCATGAGTTGTATTGGGCCAATATACATGATGGAGGCAACCATCTCTTTTGTGGCCTTGGGCAAATGTTTTATCACCACATGTATGTTCAGTTGTTGCACTCTAGCATGTATCATATAAAGACATGCATGATTAACCATGTAAAAAGAAACATTTTGCCATGTACTTTTATCAAGCAGCAACTTGTAAAACTACACTGTCACTACTGGGAAAGCTGTTGGTACCTTCTTGCATCACTTGTGACCTTCAGCATTTTCTTCATTTTGCTGCTGATCATGTCTTCATTTGCTAATATAGATCATATTTGTATGGGAGGCTTGATTATGAGGGAGACACATGAGCTGGATGTGTCCTTGAGTGGGAAGAATTCTCACAATTTCTGCACTACATGTTCTAATGGGAGCATGAGAGGAGATATGGCCACCACAGCCAAATGTTTGTTCTCTTTTGAGGTGGGCCATAAGATTGATATTCATCTATTGTACAGCCATGGGCAAGTGCTTGATCATGTATTATTGTTACATTCAGCCATTTACTATCCTTTAGTAGATGTGATGAATCATGTACATTGCTTGCCATGTAATTTTCTGAAGTTGCAGTGGATGGAACTGTGCTGTATCCTTGTGAGATATTGTTTGCATCATGCATCATCATGTAAAACTTGCAGCAAACTTCTCCTTGGGATATTCTATGATGACCATGTCCTATTCATCATGGATAATATGTTTTGGGCCCGCCTGTTCTTCATTGTTGGCGGAGAACCCTTTGGAGGATTTTTCTTCATTTTGCCATTTGAGGGCAATACTTTTGCAGCCCAGGATCAACATACACTCTACACTTGTCATGAGTGGAGAGAAGGACAGCATGGGGTAAGCTATGATGCTTGCCAAGTTCAGATTTTCAGCCCACCTTCATTACCGGAGCTTGAGGTGGAAGGAGATTTTCAGGAGTTGCCTTGTTGGAAGGTGGCTCATTTTGTCTGGATGATTGCTTGGGGATGGAGGATCCACACGAGGGAGACGTTCCTCATTATATTCCAGACTCCATGCCTTGAGCGGAGATTCTTCAGTTCTATCCTTGCGGTTGCTTGGGGACAAGCAACATTTGGGAGGGGAGGACTGTAATGTTCCAAATTTTTCTTCAATAAATTGGAACATTAATTTTTGTCTAAATTCATTTAGGAGATGAATAATCGGGTAAGGAGGCCCAATTGATAATAAAAACCCCTCTAGTATGAAAAGGGATCAACCATGGAACCAGATTTCACACCCTCATGTGTGAAAGGAGATATTTGCAAAGAGGTTTGACCAAGTCAACCAGCGCAGGGTATGAGGTGGAAAGCACTACATGACAACGTAAGAGGGAAGCTTCTAGAGGAAGGGAAACCCTAATTCGAAGTAGGGCCCATGGAGAGTCTTCATTCGCTATATATGGAGAGGAGGAGAGCTATTGCCATGCATGCATATGTTTTTGATATTGAGCCGGTCATTTCGACTTCTTGAGCACGCTGGTTGTTTAACTAGTCTGTAGCACTGTTTAGAGCACCGAGTGTCTCCGTTCGGAGATCTCACCCTCAGCCCCGGGGGACTTCGAGTGCTTGCTCGGGTGAGGCTGTTCCATCAGTATTTTGCAGGAGAATTGGCGTTTGGCTTTCATAGTGGAGCAACGTATTCATAAACTCCTCCACAATGTTATTGCTGCAGCAGCATAATACTGTGTTGTAGGGTGTTGCAATGGAAACTCCACAACACCTCTTCCATTGCTTGTTTTTCAGAGGGAGAGTCTTTCTTGCCTTTGGAGGATCAGTTTGGAAGCTTTAGAGCTTATTTGTAGATCTTGGCATCAGGCCAACTCATATTCTTGCCCCTACTGCGCAGTTTGCTCCAGTAACTGCGTTATTTTCATAGTGCAATTTCTGCGGGGTTTTACAGATTGATTGGAGGGTGAGATCTCAAGTGTAAGGATCAGCCTTCCACTTTGGAGCCCATTGGAGAGGGTTTACTTCAAATCTTTCATCTTATTCAACCTTCTCTATTGAGATCCAGATTTGAGTTGCAGCAGCTGCCCAACAACTCCGACATTTTTGCCATTTTGTATATTTCAGCCAATCCTCTGAAGGATTGATGTGTTTGTGCTTCTAAGGGTTAGAGCTTTGCTCCCCTCGTGTATTTGAGCCATATAATGTCATATCTTTCAGTTATTATGTGATATGGAGTAGTACCTCTTATAAATTGTGTCCTCATAGCTTGGGTTTATGCAGAAATAACACTGTTCCTTCATATTCATGTACATGTATTATTGAGGCTTGCATTGCCTTTCTTGAGAGGTTGTTTCCTCAAGACTTGTACACTCTTTTGCTGCTATACATTATTCTTGGCTATATGTTCATCTTCTTGTCTCACAGCTCATTGTATAACGCTAGTCTCTTCATGGTATGCTCATGTATGCGTTTGCATATTGCTGTAACTCACTTTTGAGTGGGATTCTTCAAGCAGTTCTATAGACAGAGTCTGAAAAGGGCCAGATAGCCTCCGGATCTCACACTTCCTTGAGAAGGTGACACATCCGGTAAATGCCCTCTCAATCAATCTCTGGAATAGATTGCTGATTGCTGACATTTTCGAAAAAGGAATATTACAGTCTTCACATCCATTTGATGGAGAGTCCATCCTTGACTTGCAACAAGGGCTACCATCAAACGAATGGTTGTATATCGAGCCACAGGAGCAAATATATCATCATAATCTCCCTCTTTTTGAGAGAATCAACGGGCTATGGACCTTTCCTTGTACTTTTCGATGCTTCCATCAGCCTCATGCTTGATCTTATAGATCCATTTGGAGGTTACCACATATCTTCCCTTCAGTCTCAACATAATATCCCATATGTCATTTTTCATAATAGACTCATATTCTTCAACCATTGCATCCTTCCAGACTTGTTCCTTCACGGTTTCATCAAAGGTACTAGGTTCAACTTTAATCATGTTGCTCATAGCTACAACATATGCTTGGTACCTGCATGGTTTCTTGCTTTCCCTGAAAGTTCCACGAGCAACAACATGTTTCTTGACATCTTGTAGTGTCTTTGAGCCAAAGTGGTCTTTTCCTGGTAGGAGGATCACTTGGAGGAGGATCCAAGGGGTCCATAGGCTCCATGGGATCATCAACAATGTCCTTCTCGGAATCAGGCACAGAAGGATCTTCTAGAATATCCATATCATCACTCTTGCCTTGAGGAGGCGGAGGGAGGTCCCTTTCTTTTCGAAGGGCAGCATCTTCATCGAATGTTACATCCCTCCTAACTTCTTCCTTTGACCAGAAATATATGTTCAATTTGAGCCTAGAACATTCGAGGAAGCCGTGAAGCACAAAGTTTGGAAGGATGAAATGAGCAAAGAGTATCGGTCGATCATGAAAAATGATGTCTGGGATGTGGTCCCGAGACCAAAGGAAAACTCTGTTGTCACCTCGAAATGACTTTACAAAATCAAACATGGAGCTGATGGGAGTGTTGAAAAGTTCAAGGCTAGGTTCGTTGCCCGAGGCTTCTTGCAAAATGAAGGTGTGGACTATGATGTGATATTTGCATTGGTTGCCCGATATACCACCATCCTTTCGATTATTGCCCTTGCTGCCTCCCAGGGATGGAATCTACATCAAATGGATGTCAAAATTGCTTTCTTACATGGCTCGCTTAATGAAGAAGTTTATGTAGAACAACTCGAAGGGTTTGAATTTCTTAACTGAAAGTCACATGTATGCAGGTTGCAGAAAGCCCTCTATGGGTTGAAAAGTCCCCAAGGCTTGGTATGAGAGGATCAACAACTATCTTATGAAGCTGGGTTTTACAAGAAGTGATGCTGATCCGAACCTTTACTTCAAGGTTGATAATGACAAGCCTCTCGTTTTGGTGCTCTATGTGGACGATCTCTTTTTGACAGGTGCAGACCCTCTCATTCATCAATGCAAGAGGGAGTTGGCTTCTGAATTCGAGATGAAATACCTAGGGTTGATGTACTACTTCCTAGGCTTGGAGGTTTTTCAAAAGGCAGGTCAGATTTTCCTTTCTTAAGGAAAATATATTGTGAAGCTGCTTGAAATATTTGGGATGGTGGACTGCAAGCTTATGACTACTCCGATGGAACTCAACTTTAAGAAGCTATGCGAAAGTGCTGTTGGGTTCGATTTGGGAAATCCTTCCGAGTATCGTCAACTCGTGGGGGCCTTGATGTTCTTGGTGAATTCCCGTTCGGACATATGCTTTGCAGTGAATACGTTGAGTCAATTTATGGTTGAGCCTCATCACATACATTGGATTGCTGCCAAGAATATTTTGAGATATCTCTGGGGCACAATCAACTATGGATTGAGATACACTGTCGGGAATTTGAGGCTTCATGGATATACTAATGCTGACTGGGATGGCATTGTGGTGGATCGTAAAAGCACATCTGGATGTTGCTTCTCACTAGGTTCTGCTTCGATATCCTGGATGAGCAGTAAGCAAAAATTGGTTGCTTTGAGCACCGTCGAGGCCGAATACATTGCACCGAGTATGAATTGTTGTGAAGCTGTTTGGTTGAGGAAGTTCTTTAGTGAACTGTTTGAGCATGTGTTGGATACCACCATGATCTACTGCGACAACCAAAGTGGGATTCATCTTTCAGAGAATATCGTGTTCCACGACCGCTCCAAGCATATTGATATCAAGTACCACTTTATCCGGGATGTGGTACAATGAGGAGCAGTAAGGCTCCATCACATTGGGACTAATGAGCAGGTCGCAAGTATTCTCACAAAGCCCCTAGGGAAGGTCAAATTCTTAACCTTCCGTGAGAGACTTAGAGTCGTGGATAGACCCTCCTATGAGGGTCCTGCATGAGTTGGGCATTGAGCTCTGGGAGCTTCGGGGGGCTTGGGGGGTACTTCTTGAAGCTAAGAACGACCATAGGGTGAGTGGTTCACCTTCCCCTGTGATACCCCCCTGTTGGTTGATATATGAGCAGGATGAGTGGTTCATCTTCTCCTGCTGGTGCCCTAGCATACATCCTATCCATGTAGTCCGGGAATCATGTGAATTACCTCTCATTTGGCCAATGAGTTGGGAAATGAGGATAGAGACCATAGCACTGTGAAAATTTCTGAATCCTTTTTACAGAAACCCTACTGCAGTATTATGATTTACTGCTCCTACTTGTTTGATTTAATTAACAAGTTATTTTCCTGAATTATTCAGTAAAACATCAAAGTAAATACTACTGCAACCTACACATACATACAGATCGAGTACTAAAGAATTAAGCACACATGACAAAAGACACACAATATTTTTTGGACAAATGTCCCCGGAAAAACCCAATGCGGGAAAACTGGTGCAACAACTCTTTAGGGTTTTATTATTATGCAAAATTCTGAATACAAACAAGGGCACCAGTAGTGGTTTTCCTAACAGAGAAATCCCAGAAGATGTATCACCCTTCAGTGTGGTTGCATCACTCTGTTTGGTTTGCTGAATACGAGCCCTTTCTGGCCCACTGAAACCCCAACGTTACAGCCTTTGGCTCTGCGTCAGCCCCTCCTGGCCTGCATCATCCTCCTGTGATTGCGTCAGCCTCTCCGCTGGCTCTGCGTGAGCCTGGCTGGGTCTGCGTCACCCTTGTTGGGCCTACGTTGCCTCTGCGTCACCCTTCCTGGACTGCGCTGCCTCTCTGGTACGGATTTGCCTCTCTGCAATTGTATTCTCGAACTCAGATTCAAAAATCCCTCTGCCAATTTGCCTCTCGCTGAATGCAAGCTCACTCAAAAATTCTCATCAAACCGTGCCCCAGAATTTCGACTTAGCTCAATTGTTAGCGCTTTGTGTGTTTGTTCTCCAACTGACCCCAAAATTTCCTCTAATACTTTTCTCGTTGAACATTTAACGACCGTGATCTAATATTTAATCGACGGCTAAGATTAGAAAAGACTTGATCCTCGTCACTTAGAAAATTCTCACCCACATGTTTAAACTAATTCCCTTTAATTATTTAATTTCCCTAAGTTAGACTTAGGGTCTCCATTAAAAATAATTAATTATTGGAATAACTTTTACACTGTGCGGAATTTCTCGAAACGATTTCTGGGTCTTGGAGATCTCATGTGTCCTAGCCCCTCCACCAAGTTTCGGAGCTAGAGCACATCTGATGCTACCCAAATATCAACACTCCCTCTTAGCGAGGAATGTGCTCTAGCAACACTTCACTCCAGAAGTGTTACTCTGATCCATGGCGTCAGTCCCCTGCGCTGTTGATGCTTAGCCCGCTGCCCCTCATCCATGGCGCTGCTGCCTTGCGTACTGCTGCCCATGACTCTGCCACAGTCACTGCCTCATCTGTACTGCAACTCCCTCTCAAATACTGCATCATGCTGCCCATAGCACTGCCACTGCTAACTGCTGCACTGCAACTTAGTTGCCGAAAAGTAAGCAACTGAAGGACATCACCCATAATATTGATAGACAAGTCAGTTTCACTGCATCTCAATACTGAAGCACCCTCTGCTGCTGAACTGCGCCGACTCTCTAAAGCTCTGCGCTGCTGCTGCTCTGCACTGCGTAAGAATTGCCCCTCTTCGCTGCTGCCTCTGCATTGCGCTGCTCTAGTCTTCAACGTCCTCACCGTGAAATTTTCAAGGTGAAATACTACTGCAGTGATTGATTTATTTCGCCTACTTATTTATGATAACTTATAAGTTATTTACAGATACTTTTAGTAAATTCTGAAATAAACACAACTGCAGTATTCACTTAATCATAAGCAGAAAATAAAATAGAACGCATATAACCCACGCAATAGAGACAATCACATGAACACAATTATTTTTGGACAATTGTCCCTGGAAAAACTGAATCCAGGAAAACCGGTGCAGCAGATGAGGGTTTGTATTATTCTTCAGCAGTGGAAATCATTTACAAAAATTTGACAAGCAAATGTCTAGAATACACCTGAGATAATTATTCTGAACCCTTCGGAAGAATTTCTGACACACTGGAGGCACCCTTCCTCCCTTTGCGTCACTCTGTGTGGCCTTCTGCGCAGTTATTGCACTGGACTGCGTCACTCTGCGTGGAGGACCAGTGCTGCTGCTCAACGTTGTCCCCTCTGCGTCCTCCTTTTGCCTTCTTCTTCCTCTGTTGAATTCCCCTTCCTCCTTTTGTCTCTGCAACTCCGCCTCTACAACCTCTCCCTCTGAAATCGAATTCTATTCCTTCATAATCGATTTCCTTCGGGTGCTGAGTGTGTGTCCGACTTACTTTCTAAATGACCCTCAAGTCTTCTCTTATAGTCTTCTTGTTGATGAATCAACGACCCAGATTAGATCTCTAATCAATGGCTGAGATTAAAAGATGACTTGATCTTCTTTTTCTAGAAGATTCACACTTTGCTTTATTAATATGCTTTAATTATTTAATTTCCCTAAGTTTACTTAGGGATCACTTTAAAATAATTAATTATTTTAATAAAGCATGATCTGAGTGGAATTTCCACAAACGGTTTCTGGTTTTTTTGGAATACTGATGTCCAAGCCTCCTCCCAAAATATGAGACTTGGAACACTTTCCAATGCTACAAAATCAACACTCCCTCTTAGCAAGGAAAGTGTTTAAGCAAAATACCAACTGCATCTGCTCTGACTTGAAGCATCTATTGCGCTGTTGATGTCTCCTCATCTCTGCGCTGCTGCCCTCTGTACTGCTGCCTGTGACACTATCTCTTCCACTGCCTCATTTGTACTGCAACTCCCTCTTAATCTCAAGTCCACCCATTCCTCTACTGGAATGGGTTCTTCACCTTCCCCATATTTTCATTGAAGTAAGTAAACTTAATCTTACCTAGAGCTTTCATGAGGATATCTGCCACTTTTTCTCCTGTAGGAATGTACTTCAACTGTACAACTCCCTGTTGGACATAGTCTCTGATGAAGTGGCACCTAATGTCAATGAGCTTCGATCGATCATGAAACACACGATTCTTAGAGAAATTGATGCAACTCTGATTATCACACAAAATTCTGGTTGGTTTCGTACAAAAATGGATTTCCGAAATGCTAAAGTTGAGATTAAAAATCTCAAAGAAAGATTGAAAGGAAATCTCTCACTGATACAAGCCAAAAACATCATTTGGACTGATATCATTTCAGAAATGAAATCTAATTGGTGCTTCTTGATGATAGTTGCAAAAGAGAAAAGTCGTATTTTAGAATGTGAAGAACCAATCATGTTTGATAAACAAAAAGGAATTAATAGAGCCATTTGGGCCAGAAGATTCATTGATTTTATTAACTCTAAATCAGAACAGGAATTAGAGGAGAATGACATGCAGGACAAAATGTTGTATGCAGTAGAAATTAACAAAATGATTGTCAGAAATGATCTCGGAAAGGCTGCAGAAAAGAAGCTAATGGAAATCAAGGAAGCAGTGAGTCAGTTTGATAAGTCATTTGACAAAATGACAAGAGTAGGCTTGCCATCATGTTGGGGAGCTGAAGGAAATCTTTTGCCATGGAATTCTTATGAGAACTTACTAGTATTGACAAAAAGCAAAGTTGATAACAGGCATGAAAAGACTCAGGTGTTTAAAGGGGAAACAATGGTCAACTTCTTGCAGAGACATTTTCAACTATTGTGGATGGTAAAGACTCTTTTCACAGAAAGGCCATCCTATGATCGAATCACTGCATTCAGATTGGAATATCACAATCTGACACATTTATCCAGGACGAAGGTAGAAATATGGAAAAAGTGCAGAGCTTGGACAATAGACCTGCCAAAAGGATCAGCATCAAAGAAAGACAAATCAGTTGACCCAGAAAAAGAAGCCACATCATCAACAATTCCTATAGATTAGGACATTTATTTTTCTGAAGACAGTGCAATTGTAATAAGACATTTTCAAGGCATCTAATAGACAGCCTTCGAAGTCCTAAGTAGTTTTGGTAGTAAGGATTGGTTACAACAGTTCCAAACTTCTTTTTACTGTATTTAATGTAATTTTCAAGGGAAGGAAAGGGTCCGAGTTTTGGACCTTCAGAAAATTATTTTTGTACTTAGAGATCCAAAGATTAATGAATGAGTAAGCAAGTTTCTAGCATTTTATTTATGTTGAAATGTATTCTAGTTCACATCCTGTGTTTTCTATCTATGAATAAAACAAAGTTATGAGCAGCAGGTCTCTTTTTACTTCTGTATGTAAGAGTTAAAAACCTTAATTGGCGCTCCTTTGTTTTCACTGTTTCTTTTATATATTTCTTTTGAGGTTTGAGATGATATTTTCTGTATAAAACAACATGTTAGTTCGGGCTTCTTCTTTCATTTTCTTCTAGTCACTTCTTTCAACATCAACAAATGGTAGCATTGTGAGGTATTCATCATATTTGACATTTAAGGGTTGATCATAAATACTTGAAGGTTAATAAAACAGAGACACATATATTCGTGACATAATCATATAAATGTCTTAAGCACTGATTCCTTATCACAGCTAAGGGATTGTCTCTTAAGGTACAACAGGTTTCATGAGCAAGATTTTTATTTAGTAGATTTCTTCTTGATGTCTATTAGTTTTGAGTTTTCTAAGCATACAAGTATAATTAAGTGTCATGTCAAGTCTAGAAATTATGCTCCAAGACCTTGTAATGATATCATGAAGAAATGGCTCATAAACGAGGATCAAAGCTACACTATCAATGCTGGAATAAGAGTTCTTCATGTCGGCCTATGAACAGAAGTAAAAGTTGGCCTTCTAGTAGTTTGAAGGGTCGACCTAAATCATGGTCATAATGACTATATATACATGAACATCTGCGGTCATTTAAAAGTGCAATTTGAAAATGAAACTTAGGTGTTCGGATCATAGCCAAGAGAATGAATAAGTCTGGAATATAAGACAGATCAACTTGAAGAAGACCGAAAGAATGAATTTGTGTTTGAATGCGGATTACAGGAAACAATACGGGCTGAACACAGTGAAAAGGTGTGTATTCTCTGCGGTATGACAGTGGTCCACAAAAGGTGTGTATTCTCTGCGGTATGACAATGGTCTAAAAGGTGCATATTCTCTGCGATATTACAGTGGTCCAAAAGGTGCGTATTCTCTGCGGTATTACAGTGGTCCAAAAATGCGGTTTCACAGTGGTCAAAAGGTGCGGATTAGTAAGCAACCACTGCGGTCAAGCTTGAAATAAATAGCGGTCAAACATGTGGTGAATATATATATATATACACACCTGCACTAAATGTTGAATGAAGTCTGTAATATATACGCAACAAGGACTGTGACTAGTTCGGAGTATGAAAACAGTCAGATAGTATTTTGTAATATAATAAGACTAAGATTGATGCGTATTCTATGATGCAAGGGTTATAATAAGTAAACTCTGAATTGCAGTGCGAGGAAGGAAGGCAAATCTGTGATTTACCTTCCTACTCTAGAATGTGAATTACTCCTCAAGTAAAGAAGATTCATGGTTATGCTAAGTGGAAAGGACATTACTATGCAAGGTACATATACTTTCTAGAGCATCAAGAAAGATTCGAGAAATATAGACCTAGGGATCGAGCTCTCTAGTGGTGGTGCAGAACAGTGCAGATTGGTGCATAAAATAAGAATCAGTATGAAGGGCAAGAAAGAAGAAGTGACAAGGTCTTGGAGGCTTCTTAGGTCAAGGGTCTAAGTCATAGTCATGGTACTTGTCATCTGAAACTCTATAAGAAGAATTTCTCATGGCTCAAGGAGCGAACTTTGTGTCTTTTGTATTTTGGTAATTGACTTGATGAAAGACTAAATAAGCTAATGAAGAGAAGACATAAGTAACTCAAGTAAGCTCACAAGTAATTATCAAGAAGATAATTTGTATTAACCTATAGCCCTTCAAATTCTCAACATGGAATCAGAGCTAAGGTGCTGAACTCAAGGGCTGTTTGACAAAGAGACACTCCAGGAAGTGAAGATCAAAGTTTGGGTTGAAAGGTCAAATCAGTTTGCAAGTAAGACTTCAAGGATTCAAGAACATCTACATTAAAGATTTCTATCTTAGAAGAAACTCTTGACTTCATCTTCAAACATCATCAAGGAAGCTCCTGAAGGAGAAAGTCACTCTCTCAAACAAGTACAATGAAGTCATGCCAAATACATGAAGGGAGATATAAGAGCCCAAAGGATTCTTACAGAATCCATAAAAGACTCTCTCATCTTCGAGGTATCAAATCTAAAATCATCAAAAAGAAATATTTGAGAAATTGGTGGAGCTATTCTCTGTGAGTACTACAGAAGAAGCAATCTCTCTAAGATCATCTGCAGGAAGTGTGAGAAGTAATGTCTGACACTGAGATGACTAAAGTGGTGTTGGAAGCTCTGCTAGATGAATTGGAAAACTTCACTTTAGGTTTATACGGGAAGAAAGAAGCCACACCATTTCACAATTTAAGGTCTCTATGTAAAATAGAGGAAACAAGATTGAAAGCCAAAGTTGTTACATGATCAAGGAAATCAAGCCTTTGCAGCCACGTCAAGGAAGAAATGAAGATTCGATAAGTTTGGTCCTTAGAATAGTATGGAGAAAGCACGATGCTTTGGATGTAATGAACTTGGGAATTATAATAAAAATTGTCCTTAATCTGAAAAAGGATAAGAGAAATAGGGAAGAATCCCATGTCTCTGAAATGAGGAAAGAATCTGATGCAAAGAAATCTAAGAAAGAAGAAGCAAGGGATCTCCACTACGATTGAGATCATCTTCTCCTTTAGGTGATTTCTGTTGATTGTATGATAGGAAGCAGTGTAGCATCCTGATCGAAGCATGGTAGGAGCTCCTGGTGAATCAGCTCCGAGAAAACCTCTCTGATAACTTTACTAATGGAAAGCAGTCATCGAGAGCAAGGGTCATCATGGAAACAGATTTCTGCGATATTGATGGAGCATGCCAAGAGAATGAAGCTCTTCATTCTTGAGAAATTGCTACAGGATGACTCAAGGGAAAAAGGGTATGAGGTATGTATATATTTATATGCTAACATTGGATGCTGTGAAGTCATGTCATATGGTTGCAGGTAATGAACTTATGTATTTAGAAGTATGATTTATGGAGGAGTATCTCTCAGTGCACGAACAGATGAAATCAACATAATATGTCCTCGTGGAATATGAGGTGGTTGTATATGAACGAGAAACTAGAAAGGTTGTAAGTTCCTGGGAATGGAGAATGTGCGGAAAGGAAGAGATCATGAAATGCAACCATGTCAAGAGGCAATTATCATCTGGAAGCCTAGAAGATGTGACTTGGAGATCTCCTGGGAAGATATGTAGACTCTGACAGAAGTCTGGTAAATAAGAAGACCCTTGACAAAACATATCATTAGGAGATGTGTCAATCTGTATGAAGGATGTCGATGCCTACAGGAAGATGTCATGGTGAAAGATCATCACTAAGGTAACTTTTGGTTCTAAAATTTCATATGTATATGTTTATCTGGATGAATTTATGTAGGACTGCTATCATAAGAAAGGATTTATGATCCTTGGGGATGATTCGAAGGAAAGCAGCATGGCATAACGGTGGACCAGATGAGGAAGACTGATGAATCACTTTCTGATAATGGACATGACTCGTGACTGAAAGTGATGGATGATCTGTGCCCTATGAAGCCAAAAGTTGAAGATTCCTCAATATCGAAATCCATGACATCGAGGAGAGGAATTTTTCACGAGTAGTTGGATTGCTGCTGCAGGACCCTGGTTGATGAGGAGCCTGGTGGTAAGTTTCTTGCTTGGAAGAAACTTGAAATATGTCCTTCCTGTGTTAAGAGGGAGTGACGTATGTGATTCTCTATTACATGTGTCATGCACTAGACCAGGACTAACAGTCGTAAGTCTTAGTGAAGGCCATGTGAAGAGAATGGATAGACACATCATTTTGGTCTTCACCTGGAAGACAGAATGGAGGATTGGGTAATCATCTGGCATTCGATACTCTTTGAGAATGAGATAGGGCATTCAAGATAAGAGTAGTCATGGACCGATATTCTTTGAGGGCTGACTACCCAAGAGAAGAGCAGTCCAAGAAGGTCATACTCTAGGATCACCTAGGTGGGGTATGTACCTTGAAGAGACAATGACTATGGTGTCTATTAGTCATGTGTCTCACCAGCATTGTAGCCCATTGTCTCGTTGAGAGAAGGGGCTATTAGTCAAGGCCTTGCACTAGGACAATGCTGGTTGATATGATGCTATACAGATGCGATCACCAATCCGATTCTTCTTATGAGATTCTTCAGTTTGAAGGTAACCATGTACCTGTTTGAATACCTCCCTAGTTAGGAGGGAGTGTTGAAAAGTGTAACTAGGTCGGTCTTCATGCTGACTATGTAATTATGTATATATGTAAAGAAGATGTCAAAATGTATTTTTGGTGTACTTGCTTCATGGGTTTCATGAGCAAGATTTTTATTTAGGTAGACTTCTTCTTGATGTCTATTAGGTTTGAGTCTTCTAAGCATACAAGTATAATTAAGTGTCATGTCAATTCTAGAAATTATGCTCCAAGACCTTGTAATGATATCATGAAGAAATGGCTCATAAACGAGGATCAAAGCTACACTTTCAATGCTGGAATAAGAGTTCTTCATGTCGGCCTATGAACAGAAGTAAAAGTTGGCCTTCTAGCAGTTTGAAGGGTCGGCCTAAATCATGACATCTGTAGTCATTTAAAAGTGCAATTTGAAAATGAAACTTAGGTGTTCGGATCATAGCGAAGAGAATGAATAAGTCTGGAATATAAGACAGATCAACTTGAAGAAGACTGAAAGAATGAATTTGTGTTTGAATGCGGATTACAGGAAACAATACGGGCTGAACACAGTGAAAAGGTGTGTATTCTCTGTAGTATGACAGTGGTCCAAAAGGTGCGTATTCTCTGCGGTATGACGGTGGTCCAAAAGGTGCGTATTCTCTGCAGTATTACAGTGGTCCAAAAGGTGCGTATTCTCTGCGTATTACTGCGGTATTACAGTGGTCCAAAAATGCGGTTTCACAGTGGTCAAAAGGTGCGGATTAGTAAGCAACAACTGTGGTCAAGCCTGAAATAAATAGTGGTCAAACATGTGGTGAATATATATATACACACCTGCACTAAACGTTGAATGAAGTCTGTAATATATACGCAACAAGGACTGTGACTAGTCTGGAGTATGAAAAAAGTCAGATAGTATTCTGTAATATAATAAGACTAAGATTGATGCGTATTCTATGATGCAAGGGTTATAATAAGTAAAACCTGAATTGCAGTGCGAGAAAGGAAGGAAGGAAAATCTGTGATTTACCTTCCTACTCTACAATGTGAATTACTCCTAAAGTAAAGAAGATTCATGGTTATGCTAAGTGGAAAAGACATTACTATGCAAGGTACATATACTTTCTAGAGCATCAAGAAAGATTCGAGAAAGATAGACCTAGGGATCGAGCCCTCTAGTGGTGGTGCAGAACAGTGCAGATTGGTGCATAAAAGAAGAATCAGTTTGAAGGGCAAGAAAGAAGAAGTGACAAGGTCTTGGAGGCTTCTTAGGTCAAGGGTCTAAGTCATGGTCATGGTACTTGTCATCTGAAACTCTATAAGAAGAATTTCTCGTGGGTTTTCCTCTCAAAGAGGGAGAGGTTTTGCCCTGGCTCAAGGAGCTAACTTTGTGTCTTTTGTATTTTGGTAATTGACTTGATGAAAGACTAAATAAGCTAATGAAGAGAAGACATAAGTAACTCAAGTAAGCTCACAAGTAATTATCAAGAAGAGAATTTGTATTAACGTACAGCCCTACAAATTCTTAACACTTTGGTCTTTAGAAAGTAGATCCATGTCTTCCGGGAATGGTCGGGAATGGTCATCAATAAAGGTGACAAAATACTTTGCACCACTGAGAGCATTCGTGGACATTGGTCCGCAGATTTTTAAGTGTCAATTCCAACACACTCTTGGCCCTACTGCTGCTTCTTGGAAATGCTGCCTTGGCATACTTCCCTAATACGCACCCCCTGCAGACATCGTCTTTCCTAGTGCTAAGTTCTGGAGCTCCCGTGATACTCTTCTAAAGGATCTTCAAGGCTCCATGATGTAGATGCCCCATTCTTTTGTGCCATAATTCATTCAAATCCATTTCATCAGTACTGCCTGTCAGTGCCATTGGAGACTCAAGCTGTAACTTATACAGTTTATGGCTCCTTACTCCAATTTGTGCCTTCCTTTTCCAACCAGGGTGTTTGACATAAACTTTGTTGCCAATAAAGTTTATATCGTAATCCTTGTTCTGAAGTTGATACACCGAGAGCATGTTCATCCCCAATCCCGGTACATGTAGTATGTTGGTGGCCTGAAGCTTGTTACCAACTTCTGTTTGAAATATTATGGTTCCTCTTCCAATGGGGGTACACTTGGCCTTGTTTCCCATTGTAATCGGAAAATTCATCTGCTCTTCCTGGTAGCTTGAGAAGCATTCTCGAACTCCCGTCATGTGAGCAGATGCTCCACTGTCAATATACCAGACCCCTGGAGAGGCCGTGCTTGACACACAAGCGAAATCCTCTTCTAGTTTGGACGCCAAAACTGAAACATCATGATCCCTTTGTTTCTCCATGCATTTTGGAGGACTGCGTGAACCCTTCCGAGCTGATGCTGCATCGTTGTCGGACCTTCGTTCCATTGCAGAACCTCCTCTTCTGTCTCTCGTCTTTTGCTTTGATACCATGTGAAATTTTCAAGCTGAAATACTACTGTAGTGATTGATTTATTTCTCCTACTTATTAATGATAAGTTATTTACAAATTCTTTCAATAAATTCTGAAATAAACACAACTGCAATATTCACTTAATCATAAGCATAAAATAAAATAGAACGCATATAACGCAATAGAAACAATCACATGAACACAGTTATTTTTGGACAATTGTCCTCGAAAAAATCCAATGCGGGAAAACTGGTGCAGCAGATGAGGGTTTGTATTATTCTTCAACAATGAAAATCATTTACAAAAATTTGACGAGCAGATGTCTAGAATACACCTGAGATAATTTTTTCAAACCCTTTAGAAGAATTTCTCACACACTGGAGGCACCCTTCCTCCCTCTGCGTCACTCTGCGTGACCTTCTGCGCAGTCACTGCGCTGGACTGTGTCACTCTGCGTGGAGGATCAGTGCTGCTGCTTAGTGCTGTCCCCTTTGTGTCCTCCTTCTGCCTTCTTCTTCCTCTGCTGACTTCCCCTTCCTCCTATCTCTGCAACTCCTCCTCTACAACCTCTCCCTCTGAAATCGAATTCTATTCCTTCAGAATCGATTTCCTTTTCTGGGGGGGTAATCAACGACTGAGATTAAAAGATGACTTGATCTTCGTTTTCTAGAAGATTCACACTCTGCTTTATTAATACCCTTTAATTATTTAATTTCCCTAAGTTTAGAGTTAGGGATCACTTTAAAATAATTAATTATTTTAATAAAACATGATCCGAGTGGAATTTTCACAAATGGTTTCTGGGTTTTCTGGAATACTGATGTCCAAGCCTCCTCCCAAAATATGAGACTTGGGACACTTTCAAATGCTACAAAATCAACACTCACTGCCATCATTCCTCCACAATCATTTGCACCAACTGACTCCAATCATCCTGCTATTGTCTTTAAGGGCTACCGTAGCTCGTATGTGATCCAAGAGTTTGGGCACCTCAAGGATCTTGTCCCTTTCACACCATCTGTAGCTCAATCTACAGATCTATGTCACCCCACCTCTTCTCTTGAGGTACATGAGCACTCGTAGCCACATCATCATCACTGTCATCATCCCCCTTGGCTGCCGCAACCTTAGAATCTGAATCTTCCTTGACCTTCTTCTTCTGATGACAAGTATTGGCGAAATGTCCTAATTCGCCACATCTGAAGCACCAAACCTTTGAGAGGTCCTTCTTCTTCTTCCCTTGCTATTGCCACTGTCCCTTAGATGCGAGAGCCGCATCGTCCTCCTCCTCCTTCTTGATCTTGGCTCCTCCGTTGCTGCTGCCCATCTTGGACATCCATCTGATCTCCTCTCGACGAAGAGCTGCCCACATGTCCTCCCAATTTGGAAGCTGTGCTCTGCCCAAAATACTTTGGACAAAGGTCTCCCAATCATCGGTGACTGCATTCAGGGCAATCCTCACCATGAGACCATCATAAGGTGTTGCCCCCATAGCAACCAAATGATCTCGAATTTCCTTCAATCTAATGAGGAAGGGGTCAATTTCCTCTCCATTGTGCATCTGAAATAGTCGCAGGCTGCCGCTGATTCTCCAGAAACATCTTCCTCTGGATGAAGATGCCTCGATACAACTTGATCAACGTTGTCCACATGTCATTTGCCATGTTCTTCTTGGCAATATGTGGGACCACATGATCCTTCACTCAGTCCATAATCAAGCGCTTAGCTCGTGCTTGATTTTCCTCATACTTCTTTAATGGATTAGCATCGACCAAAACGGCTAAAACCTTATCAACATGATCTTTGATGCGATACTCATCCATGACAGATAGAATCCTGACCTTCTAGACGACGAAGTTAGATGCACCATCTAACTTGTCATGATCCCTCAATCCATGCGAGGCCATCTATGCTCAAAAAATGTCGAAATAGATGCTCTTCTCCCTTTTTCTGCTGCTGCTCTCAGCAAGAGTCCGAATCTGGGTTTCTTAGTGATAGAAACCCTCTAGAGTATACACTCCCTCTGACCTGTGATTTCCTTTCTGGAAATCCTCCAATTCTGTCGAATCAGCCCTCTCGAGTCACTCCGTTGATTGGATCTTAGACTTCTTGGCTAGAAAGTCTGCTGAGGAACTGTTTCCCCTTACTTTGTCAACCCTGCTAGACACTGTTCTGCACCAGCACAAACAATGCCCCACCAACAACTTCGAAGAACAAAACTGCACCTCCAGCCACGGCAACTGGCACAACGTCAACCCCTCTTGGGCATGCGTCAACTCTGCGTGAGCTATATAGGCTCTGCATCACCCTTCTGGGCTTGCGTTAGCCTCTGCGTGAGCTAGACAGGCTCTGCGTCACCCCTGCTGGGTCTGCGTTGTCCCTTTAGTGTTGTGCTGCCTCTTTTTGGACCTGTGCTGTCTCAGCTGCCTTCCTGCAGCAAAAATCTTCGTCACTTCGCTGATGGCTTCAACTCCCCCTGATTTGCAATGGCTCTGATACCATGTGAAAATTTCTAAATCCTTATTACAGAAACCCTACTGCAGTATTCTGATTTACTTCTCCTACTTGTTTGATTTAATTAACAAGTTATTTTCCTGAATTATTCAGTAAAACATCAAAGTAAATACTACTGCAGCCTACGCATACATACAGATCAAGGACTGAAGAATTAAGCACACATGACAAAGGACACAATATTTTTTGGACAAATGTCCTCGGAAAAACCCAATGCAGGGAAACCGATGCAACAACTCTTGAGGGTTTTATTATTATGCAGAATTCTGAATACAAACAAGGGCACCAGTAGTGGTTTGCCCAACAGAGAAATCCTGACAGATGTACCTCTATCTCCGGAGACAAAATATGGCTGATCCAACTGAGAATGAGGAACCCCATAGGTGCCTACACAATCGCTATGTCACCCTTCAATGTGGCTGCGTCACTCTGTCTCATCTGCTGAATATGAGCCCTTTCTGGCCCACTGAAACACCAGCGTTGCAGCCTCTGGCTGTGCGTCAACCCTTGCTGGCCTGCGTCACCCTCCTCTGACTGCGTCAACGTCTACATGAGCCTGGTTGGATCTGCGTCACCCCTGCTGGCCCCATGCTGCCTCTGCGTCACCCTTCCTGAACTACGCTGTCTCTTTGGTACGGATCTGCCTCACTACAATTGTATTCTCGGCCTGAGATTCAGAAATCTCTCTGCCGATTTGCCTCTCGTTGCATTCCAAGCTCACTCGAAAATTCTCAGCAAACCGTGCTCTAGAATTTCGACTTAGCTCAAGTGCTACCACTCTGTGTGTCTGTTCTCCAACTGACCCAAAGCCTTTCTTTAATACTTTTCTCGTTGAACAGTCAACGACTGCGATCTAATCTCTAATCGATGGCGAAGATTAGAAAAGACTTGATCCTCATCACTTAGAACATTCTCACCCACATGTTTAAATTAGTTCACTTTAATTATTTAATTTCCCTAAGTTAGACTTAGGGTTTCCATTAAAAATAATTAATTGTTGGAATAACTTTCACACCAGGTGGAATTTCTCGAAACGATTTCTGGGTCTTGGAGATCTCATGTGTCCTAGCCCCTCCACCAAGTTTCAGAGCTAGAGCACATCCGATGCTACCCAAAAATCAACAAGCACTACTGATGGACGCACCGTGTACTGTCGTACTCTCTATGCTAGGATGCATGGTGTTCAACAACTTGATTTGGGATCAAGTTTGATTGAGGTTTTACCTCTGGACTGACTTTGGGTCAGTGGAGAGTGGCAAGGTCTTGTGACTCACTCTCGATCGAATTCTTCTTCATTATTTCTTCATAGTTCAGCAGAGCATAATAGTGTAGGGATGACAGTGATTGTACAGGTTGACAGATGGATTGGTAGGTGGATTTCTCCTTAGTTGAGAGGGAGTGTTAAAATTCGCAACTAGGGCCAAACTCCACTTTGGACAACTCATATGATGGAGATGATATTTTTATTAGATTCCTCTTTCCGAAAGGTGCAAGATTGATCTAAAGATCATCTTGTTTGGATGAGGAGAAGTGTGATTTTGAATTTATTTCTCACACATGTGGAAATTGTCAAGGTCGGCCAGAAGTATAATGTAGGCTCATGAAGCCCCAATAGATGTGTCTCCACTGTCAACGAATTGTATAAATAAGAAAGACCTTTTCTTCATTTTGGACATCATCACTCAACACATCTTTCTCTCTCCTCTCTCCTCATTGGTTCCTACAGCAAAAGAGCAACTCTTCTCTACTTCGCACGTGTGGCAGGAGGCCAAAGTTTTCTGGGTTAGAGTGCAGGACGAAATGCAGAAATCTGGACAACGTTGACTGAGGGTCAACACCTCTCTTTTGACTGCAGTTTTCAGGCAGTTCATCTGATTTCTGGAGGCCGCATTGACTGGCACATATCCTGAGGCAATTGGATTAGTTTGACTGAAGTTGACTTCAGCGTTGACTTCTGTTTTGACCGCATAAAATTACAGCAGCATTGACCGAGTTTGACTGAAGATTTCAGGACTGTTTTTGGGTTGACTTTGACTGTCCTTGGAGGCTGAATTGACTATGTTTGACCGAGCTGCATTGAAGAAGATTTATTGTTGGTTTGATCAGCAATGACTTTTTGGTTAGGGCATCTTGTTGACTGCTGTTTGACTGGACTGTTTTGACAGTGTTTGGGCAAGTAAGTTTGTATGATGTACTCTCTCTCTCTGCTGAACTTTTGAAGAATAATAAGAATATTTGATCAAAGGGTTTTCCCCACATTGGGGTTTTTCCCTGGCATCCGCCAACTATTGTATCCTCTTGTCTTGGCTTGTCTTCTGCGTATTGTTTATGTTCTATCTGCATTTACTATCAAGTTAATGTGATTGCTAATCTAGAAATTGATATTGGGCTAATAAGAAAAATTGAAGTAAATTGCTCTAAAGCATAGAACATTCAACATACCATTGTTATCTAAAATTAACCAAGACATTGATAATGCACACTTAAACAAGGTCACAAAAAAAATGGAGTGGGTAGATGTTAGCCTCAAATTAGACCCTTGGTCATATTTTGAATTCTATTCTAATTTTTCTTGATGGCATGTGGTTGATGGTAGTGTTTTTCCAAAGGTGATGATGTACTTGATTACAAAATGAATTGAAATGAATATAAAATACAATAATAATAATAAAAATAATAATATAATTAGGTACATAACCTAACTAAGGGACACGTCTGTTCACCTTCCTAACTAGTCAATGCATATATCATTACAAGGTTCATTGTATCAGTCAATCTCACTTGTTCATTTATCTATTATATAATTATTATCCTATATGGATTTTATGTTTTAACTCTTTGTCCTTCTAAGGTGGGCAATGTTGCACGAAGCGGGGACTTTTTTTTGGAAGCAAAGCGTCAAAAGCGCCATTTTCCAAATATCTAGGAAGCAAAGCGTCTCATAAGCATCTATTATATATACATATTTTTTTAATATTTTTTTGCATTTATATTAAAAAACATTCAAAATACCAAATTAGTTGTAGAAGATATGAAAGCATGTATATTTGTACATAAATCAAGAGAGATATGGCATACATTGTACATCAATGATTAATTATTCAAGCATCAACCATCTAGATGCACCAACCATCTAGAATCTAAATTCCTCTCATCTTGTCTAGCCTTCGCCTACTTTTATTCTCTAGGGATATTAGTCAACATTGCCCAATTTTGATCAAATGGCCTAATCCAAGCCTTATAATATGGTAGAGAAAGCTTAACATGCTTGATCAATGATTTTGACTTGAGTGAAAGGTACATTTTTGCTAAGGCCATGACAAAGGAGTTCAACAATCAACACCACCAACACTGGGATACATATAGGGCTTGGTGCTCTTGATTAAATGCCAATCACATACCCTCATGCATGATATAATCTAATGAAATGCCACAATCCCATTGATCCTGGAATCCTGAAAAATGTAAGTTTGCTGAATTTTGAATGGGATATGAAATTCTATTTTCTCCATATGATGTTTGATGAGGTTGGAACCACTCTCAAACATTCCGAGTCATTTCATGGTAATGTTCAAAATTTAAGTAAAAAGATGAAAATGAAAGATAAAGGAGAATGACACTTTTACTTTAAGAATTTAACATTACTATTAGGGAACATCTAGGAAGCTTCTAGTGAGCATCAAGGGGGCACCTTGGGAGTGTTCGAGAAGCATAATTCCTTACATAATAGGTTGAAAACCCATGTCAAGTCCCAAAAAAAAACCAAATCTGCGGAACCGTCTGCCTTTTTCTTGGATCCGCTCGTGATTTGTAGGCAATCCGCGGACGATCTGCGGCTGATCCGTTCCGGAACCGTGGATTGGGCCGTCGGAACTGCAGATCAGGCCGCCGCGTTTCCATTTTTCCAGGAACCGCGAAGAAAAGACGGATTTTTGGATCCACAGTTCTTCCCGAGGATCAGTGGCGGATCCATTTGGGACGCAAATTCACCTCCAATCCTTGGGGTGGGGGGTGGAAGGATCCTGCAACATTGGGATATTTCTTCATATATTAGCTATCATTCATTACATTGGTATTAGAGCCACTTCTGGGCACTTCCACTGATTCTGGCTTTTGGGCTACCCAGTTTTTTTCAGAGTTTCTCTGATCCCTTGGTCTTTGACCACAAACCTGCCTCTGGCCAGTTTACGTTTAAGAATTCCATTGAAAATTAAAAATCAATCCACTGCTAATAAATGTGTATCCTTGGTAATGGCATGCCTAGGCCTAAGCTTTCATTTTTTTGTTAAATTTATGTTTTCCATTTGAGAGTAGAGAAACTTTGTCTTTGATATTGGCTTTGAGTTTATGTTAGTACACTGTATTTCTTGCTATAATCAAAGTTATCCATTTTTCACTGTATACAGTTCTAGAATTTGTTCAGCAGTACAGTATTATTGGTTCAGTCATATTTACATTTGCTTTTTCACAGGCCACTTCAGCGAAGAAAACAACTACAAAAGAGCATTGATGTCCTTTGGCAAGGCACATCTGGCTCTTATATCCATTTTCCATTAATGGCTGTAAAGAAAGGTACCATAGCAATGCTGGACTTTATTTCTTTTAGTTTCCGCTGGAAGAAATGCAACATGATGTTTTGTGTTATTTTCTTTCAAATAGATGGTGCCACTTTTTAAAACTTTTACTTCAAAAACTGTGCAGCACAACTGTAATAGTCTTTTAGCCAAAGATGGTAGATATTACAAGTGTAGTCTAAACATGCTACGATTTGGACTTTTTATGATCATATATTTTCGACCATTTTTGCTGAGAATTCAGCTAAAAGTTTAGAAGAAATGCTGGAATCGCAGATATGGTTGAGATTGCACAATATTGGTGTCATAGGAGTTTTTGAGGGCACTGAATTCATTTTTACATTCAGAAATGCAATTTCAGTAATGAAACATTGCAATTTGACCAAAAATTATAAGCTTATTTCTGATGAAGATTCCAGAAAAATACCAAATCATATAATGACTGGACTTTTCTGAACATATATGTCTGTTTGTGGGTATCACTAGAGATTTATTAGGACCTTATATAGATGCTAAACTATAGGACCTAACAAGAACTGTAAGTATGAGTGCAATCATGTGGATCGGCTTGCCTTTTTACTCCAACTTGAGTACAAACTTTACAGATTTTTTGTTATATACTCCAATCAATCAATATATATGTATGTTGATATTGATTATATATATTAACTTTTATACTCCATTATATAGTTGGAGGGAGCCTCCAACTATGTAATCTGGAAAGCGAGAATCTCATGCTTTCTAGATGAATACGATCTCAAGCTTTTCGTGGAGAGTACGGTAGCTGTGCCTACAGATCTAGATCCGTTGAAGAAGTACAAGGCTGATATGGCGAAGGCTAAGAGACTGCTCCTAGATGGAGTCAAGGATCACATAGTGTCCCACTTAGCCAGCAAGGACACAGCTAGGCAGATGTGGGAAGCCTTAGCATCGCTATACGAAGTATCTTCCGAGCAGCGGAAGATGTACTTAGAGCAGAAACAGCGGCAAACACAAATGCAGAAAGGGGAGCATATAGATCCCTTTCTCTTGAGACTTCAGGAAACTCGTGATCAGCTAGCAGCCATGGGGTCCACACCTCAGTCTACTATGATTGTAAGGGTGGCCCTCAACACAGTCTCAGAGGAATGGCAGGTCTTCGTCCAGAGTATTCTGGGCAGAGAAATACTGCCGAGTTGGAAGGAAATGTGGGTTGCCCTTCATCAAGAAGAGCTAAGGAGGAACTTAGTCAAGTGTAAACTTGATGGCAGCAACAGTAGTGGGTCGAAGACAAAGGAGGAGGTGTAGAATGCAGCCCTGGCATCTAAGGGATAGCAAGAGCAATGAAGACGGAAGAAGGACGTCTCGAAGATAAAATGCTTCAGGTGTGGTGAATTCGGTCACTATGTAATGCAATGTCCTTTGAAGAAAAATGACAAGGACGAGAAGCATGATATGAAGGCTGCATCTGCAAAGATTGAAGAAGATGAGCATGCCATGAGTGCCCACGCATCTCCAGGAGGTAGATGGGGTGATATTGAACTGTAAGTTCGCAAGAACTTTAGTTGGGCAAGATCCTTGAGGAGTCCACCTCTTGGATCATGGCCTTGCTCCAGGAGCCCAAGATCAGTAGTAGCAGGCTGGAGGAGTTTCAGTTAGTGCAAAGGAGTGTTGGAGCGACAAATGCAATAGCTAGAGCACTAAATCTGAGCAACTCAATACAGAGTTGCAGCAATGCAGAGAGGCACAACCCAGTGGTGTAGCAACAATGCAGTGGTTCAGAGGGACAACGTGGGACTAGCAACAACCAGAGTTTTAGCATCGAGATGTATCCATACTGAACACTTGTTAAGATTTTGGATGTTTTTCAGTTGCTTCTCTCAGCGACTGAGTTGCAGTGTAGAGTTAGCAGTGGCAATGCTAGCAACAACACAGCTGCAACACTTGAGAGGGAGTTGTAGTATGGATGCAGTGTTGGCAGTGGCAATGTTAGTAGCAGTACAGTTGCAACAACAACACAGTAGTTGGTGGACAACATGTCAGACATCAACAACGCAGAGGGAGATGCTTCAAAGTCAGAGCAGTATGTAGCAGGGTATATTGCTTGAGCACATCTCTCGCTACGAGGGAGTGTTGATTTGGGGCAACATCAAATGTGCTCTAAGTCTCAAGTTTTGTAGAGAGGCTTAGACATATGTATTCCAGATAAATCAGAAATCGTTTGGGGAAATTCCACTCGGAGACGGTTTTATTTAATAAATTAATTATTTTTAATGGGATGCTAAGTCTAAACTTAGGAAATTAAAATAATTAATGGATATTAATCTAAACTGTGGGTGTAACTTCTAGAAGAAGACGAGGATCAAGCCAAAATGATCTTAGCCATTGATTAGCTTTTAATCTGGGTCGTTGAATGTGAACGAGAAGATTATTTAAGAAAGGCTTGAGGGCCATTTGGAAACACACTGAGAGGATCAAGACATCGATTTCTTTAGTGAGCAATGCTCAGGGATAAACTTCGATCTAGAGATCTTTTGCAGAGAGGGGCAGAGACAGTATCCAGAGAGAAATCTTTCTCGGTTTGAGAATCATCAACAGAGACGACAGAGAGAGATCCAGCATCTCAAGTGCAGAGCCAGAGAGGCTGACGTAGAGCCACGCAGGGCTACGCACATGGCAAAGAGGAAATCTGAAGAATTTGCTGAAGAATCGATTTCAGAAGTCAGGAGCCGGGGTGTGAGACTGGGAGGCAGAGATCGAAGATTTTGGGGAGCAGATCAATCCACAAACTGAGTGACGCAGTGCCCATAAGGGTTGACGCTGGGACAATGCAGTGATTGTGTAGAGGCAGCGCAGAGCTTGCTAGAGGCATCTCATTCAGTGGCCGGATTAGCCAGATTTTCCAGTGATAGTGTGAGATAACCTCACTAATATTTTTGTCAGTGATATTCTCTGTAACTAAATTGTCCGGAGAGACATTCAGAGATGTATTCAAAAGTTATTGTTGCTTAATAATAAAACCCTCAGATCTGCTGCACCGATTTTCCCGCATTGGGTTTTTTCGGGGACATTTGTCAAAAACAATGGTGCCATGTGTGATGTTTTTCTTTATTGATCAGTTCTTGTTTCGACATATTTAATTAATTAAGTGAAGGCTGCAGTAGTAATTTGCTTCATTATTTTCAGTAGAACACTATAAATAACTTGTTCATTTAATAACAAGTAGGTGAAGTAATTTCAGTTGGCTGCACTAGGATTTCGGACTTGGAATTTTCACATAGATGACCTAAAGGTAAATGAGGTATGTATGCTTGTATTTAATATTATAATGTCATGTCGTATGGTTGCAGGTAACATGGATCACTACTTCTATCTTGAGAAGCATGATCAAGGGAAAATGAATCTCCTCCTATGAAAGGTTGCTAGAAGGCATGGTTCACACTAGATGAAATCAACATAATATGTCCTCATATGAAGTACGAGGTGGTTGACTACAATTAAGGAACTCTAATTGGAAGTTCTCGGGAATGGAATGTGTGAAGAAAGGGAGGAAGAGATCGTAAGATATGCAACCATGGTAAAGACATTCAACATCCAAAAGACCAAGAAGATTTAACTAGAAAATTTCCTGGAAAGATATGAAGACTCTGATGGAAGTCTGAAAAAGATGGAGACCCTTGACAATGGATATCTCTGGGAAATGTATCAACATGTATGCAGGATGCTGATACCTACAGGATGATGTCACGATGAAAGACCATCACAAAGGTAAGTCTGATTTAAGTGTTCATTTCTTATTTTGAACAAATATCTAGATGGGCTTATGCAGGACTGTGAAAGGGAAGAACTGTGGATGTCTTCCTAAAAAGACCATATAGAAGGATGAAAGATCCTTCCGAAAAATATGGTATGAAGAAAGCAGCATGGCATGAAGCAAGGCTAGATGAAGACTGATGGATCACTTTCTGATGAAAGAAATGATGATATGACTGACTCGTGCATGAAAGTGATGGATGGTTTGTGCCCTATGAAGAAGTCCCAAAGATGAAGACTCCATAACAAGGAAGAAATTCATGACATCGAAGGAAGGAGTTCTTCAAAGCAGCTGGTTGTGCCATTATCTCCACCTAAAGAGCTGTTGTCGGTCCCTGATTAAGAGGGAGCTTGGAAACAAGTTTCTTACTTGGAATAAACTTGGAAATTCCTAAGCCAAGAGGGAGCTTAGGTACATTCCTTGTGTAGGAATGAGTACATTCCTTTATTGGAATATGTCCTCCCTAATTGAGAGGGAGAGATAAACACGTCATTCTTGTCTTCACTTGGGAAGACAAAATGGAGGACTGGGTAATCATCTGGCATCGATACTCTTTGAGGATGAGATAGGGCATCCAAGGTAAGAGTAATCGTAGAGGACCGATATTCTTTGAGGACTGGGAATCCAAGATAAGAATAGTCCTAGTGGAACACACCCTAAGAACCCTGGTAGGGTATGTTCCCGGAGAGACAATGATTAGGGTGTGTATAAATCATTGGTCTCTCCAACATCGAGCTCAGATCTTGTGGAGAGATAGAGTTGTTAGTCAAGGCCTTGTTATATGACAATGCTATTGGATATGATTCTATACAGATGGGTTACCAATCCAATTCTTCTTATGAGAAATTCTTCAGATTGAGAGTGACCAAGTACCATTATGAATACCTCCTTAGTTAAGAGGGAGTGTTGAAAAGTGTAACTAGGTTCGATTTTCATAATGACATGTAATTATGATTTTATGTAAGAAGATGCAAAGAAGAAAAATAAAATAAAATAATTGTATTGCTTGTATCATGGGTTTCATGAGCAAGAAATTTTTTTTTTGAGTCAAGAATCTCATAAAGAGTCTTTAGGAATTTTTGTCATCTTGTCATAAAATAATAGAGTCATTGTCATGTAAAAGGTCACATTTTTCTATGAAAAGAAGTCCTCCAAGACCTTGTCACTAGGCCTCTTCTAGTCGGCCTAAATTAAATGAAGAACCTTCAAGAAGAAGTCGGATCACCTCCAACAATGTCAACCCAAAGACATGAAGATAGACTATATAAATAGCCTATCTCGGCCTCATTTAGGTTTGTTCAATTCGGTCAAGATTGCAGTCATAAGTGCGAATGTGAGGGCTACAAAGGAAGTGCAAAGAGAAGGTTAAACAACGAAGAATGAAGCCTACTTTTGTTTCGGTCTTGGAGCATTCACTCTCTCACGTGTAAACTGTGAAAATTCGTAATTCCGAATCCCTACTGCAACACTTTGATATTACTTCTCCTACTTGTTAATTCCGTGCAAGTTATTTACTATGTTACACTGTAAATATCGAAGTAAATACAACTGCAGTCTGCATTAATTAAATTATATGCGGAAACAAGAACTGAGCAAGAAGAAATAAACATACACATGACACCATTAATTTTGGACCAAGTCCTCGGAAAAACCCAATGCGGGAAAACTGGTGCAACAACTGAGGGTTTGTATTATTAAGTAGTAGTTCTGAATACAATCTTGGATGCCGTACTGGCTATCCGATATAGAAAATTTTACTGGCAAAAAATTAGTGAGAAATACCTCACACTATCACTCGCGATTCGACACTGATCTTGCCTCTGAATAGTTATCCCCAAGTTGCCTCTGCGCAGTCACAACATTGCCACTGCGTTGCTCTGCGTCACAACTGATAGGGACAGCATCACTCCCTCTGGCTGATCAATCTGTTGGTTGGATGCTCGATCCTCTGACCTTCGATCTCACACTCTGGCTGTAATATTCCTAATTTGCGACAGCAAATTGGAATATTCTATTTTGTTTATTTTGCCACCTATAGTTTGTAAATAAATAAAAAGTGAGTAAAGAGGGTCTAAACTCACTTAAATGAAATAAGACATCCACCTAGTAGCACAACGTTGTGACTTAAGTGGGGGTCAAGGGGGGGACCCAACACCACGTGGAGGAGAGAGAGAGACTACGTTGGGTTTTGGAGGGAAACCAACACTATAAAAGATGAAGGAACCTCCTCATTTGAGACATGCTTGGATGCTTGGATTATGGATTGTTGAGTGAGACATATTGTCTTCTTTGGCACGCTGGCTATTTAGCCTGTCTGCTGCACTGTTTAGTGCACTGAGTGTCTCCGTGCGGAGATCTCACCCTTAGCCCCGGGGGACTTCGAGTGCCTACTCGGGCAAGGTTATTTTCTTAGCATCATCCTCCAGGACATCGTTATTGCTACAACAGCGTAATATTGTGTTGTAGGGTGTTGCCGTGGTGACTTTACGACACCACCTCCTTCTCTTGTTTTTCAGAGGGAGAGTCTCTCTTTGCTTTGGAGGATAAGATTGGGAGATATTGGAGCTTATTATCAGATCTTGGCATCAGGCCTATATGTTCTTCATGGTATACTGCGCAGTTCTTTCCCTAGATCTGCGTTATTGCTGAAGGAGCAGCGTTCCAGGGGTTTTGGCATCATTTTGGAGTTAGATCTCTGATTGAGGGTGATCCTTGGATTGGCCAACCAATCCAAGTATATTTCTGATCTGATACTGAAGTTTGCTTCAGAAATTCTGAATCATTCTTTAGATCTGCTGCAGTAAAACTCAGATCTGCTTCGGCATTTTCATGTATTGTTGAAATCCCCAAGGGGAAAGTAATAAAAAGCCCTTTGGGCATTTTGTCTCATTATAGATCTCTGTTTTCATGTATTTATCAGTTTCAGATCTGTAATATAATAAATATAAGCTTCAGCCTCCTGGAGAAAACGTTGAAGGGTTTCTGGATCAATCTTTGTCTTGCGGCACCTCTATCTTGAGGGGTTTTCTATATAAAACTGCTGTTTAACCTTGCTGAAAGCCTATGCCTTGTTCTCAAACTCATTCTATGATTATTTATAGTGTTATACATCATATTCCTTCATAAAATACGCTGCCCTTGCTTCAACAAATTTCTGCATATTCAAAGTCTTGGGAAATCAGGGTTTTTATTGACTAGTCGGGAAGGAGGAACTGTTTAACTTAGAAAAACGTCTTTTTTGAGCTGAAATTCGACATGGAAGTCCCTCTTGACCTATTCTAACATATCCCAGAACCTTGAGACGTCATTTTACGCAGATGTTCTTATACACTCATTTTAGGGCCAAAATCCTCACTTTTCCCCACCTTTTTGCCCCTAAAGGTTGAGTAAAGGTTGCTACTGTTATTTCTTTTGGTTGCTGAGCATTTTCAGACATATTCTATGATAGTTGAAGCCATCATAACTGAAGAATGCGTTTTTCAGGCATGATCTGCTGAAGAATCCATTTTTGGGAATATTACAGTGGTATCAGAGCATAATTCTGGCTCAGCCTGTGGAGCTAACTATCTATGGAAAATATGAGGATCTCAAATCAGCATGGTCATGTACCCTTTGGAGATTATTTCCGAGAATGGAAGTCCAAGGGGGAAGACTTCAAAGCAGCTTTGCCCTTCAAAGATTACTGTCAGCTCAGACAGGATGAAGGAGGAAGGTACAGTGGTAACAGTGGGATTTCTAGCATGCAGAGTTCAAAGTTGCAGCATACTACTGGAAGATCACCTCTTCCCATGCATGAGGGATCCACTAATCCCTATGAGTCTAAGCCCAAGAAAACCGGAACGGTGAAAAAGGAGAGTTTATTCTCATCTCTTTTCAGATCCAGAAAAGATGCATCCATTGTTGAGGCAGTCAAGAAGATTGAAGAAAAATAAGAGGAAGTACCATGCGCTTCCTATTCTCATCAAGAAGAGATCACATCAACTCTTGAGGAGGCTTGTGAAAACGCTGTCCCACTCATGGAGGAGCAGCCACATGCATCAACAGTTGGGACAACCAACACGTTGGAGGAAGGGACTTTTGTAGCCCTACAAGAAGTTCCAAATGCACATCAAGGCATGAAAAGATTTCCACATCCCATTGTTGCAACAAATTCTTCTGATCAATGTGGAGATCTACTTTTGCAGGACCAAGGGTCAAATCTCAGTGCTACTATAGAGCAGCTTGGTTGCACTGCGCTGTGCAACATGGAAACACTCAAGAAGGAATCAAACACTCATTCTCATGAGCCATTGTTGGATTGTACATCACATTGGAGATTGGGGTTTGAAGACTTGAAGGTTGATGGTAGACATCTTGGAGTAAGAAACCTTTTCTCCCTTCAAGATGACACTTTCTCAATGAGCTCTTCTCAGCTCAAAGAGGAACTTCTACTTTCAGATCCAAGACCTCATTGGTTTTGGAAGACATGGATGAAAGGGAGGTCTCAAGGGGAGATCTCATTGGAGATGCACTTCGACACACCATGGAATGCAATGATTTTCTTTCCTTCTCACAAGAGCAGATAAAAGATGGAGGACATCTTAGGATGGATAACATCTCTCATGCTTGTGTTGAACATCTCTTGGTCCATGCACATCATGATGGGAGGTTTTTGCCTACCACCTGTTTGATTCTTGATAGGGTCTCATTGATCCTTGAGGAGTTTGCATTTCAAAACCCTATGAAGTGCAAAGACAGGAATTTGATTTGGGAGAATGGTGGTCCTCATGGGAGGAGTACTAGGATGAGGAGAAGGAGGCATCCACAAGTGATTGAGTGGATGGGGATGATGAGCAAGGAGCTACGAGGCTACTTGCAGATCTGTGATACCAGGCAGCAGGAGGCTTGGCTGCGCTGGTTACTCTTGAGGGAGTTTGGCCATCACTTGTACTTGCAGATCTATGATACCAGGCAGTAGGAGGCTTGGCTGCGCTGGTTACTCTTGAAAGAGTTTGGCCATCACTTGGCAAACACTCTTCCTAAGAGTCGGAGGATGAAGGAAAGATGGCAGGATAATTGCATCATTGAGCAGCATAGAGTATGGATGCATGGTGTTGATATGATACTCATATCATTCATTGTGTCTTCATCACATGATTGGTATGATGGAGGTATGGGGAGGCAACACAATGTCTTGTTGCTTTGTTTGTTTCTGGGAGAGCAAGGGCAGATTTGCTCTCACACTTTGTATGATGTTGCAGGAGGAGGAGATGGCATTATCTCCTTGATCTTTGATGATGGCTTGGAAGCACTTCCATCTTGGGAGGTATTCCATATTTGTTGCAGCATTATTAGAGGAGTCTTTGACAAGGAGTATGTCAAAGAACAGAGCTTTGTATTGACAGGAGCTTACTTGCATGAGCTCACAACGTTGTCACCTTGGAGTAGAGATTTATGGATGAAGTGTGCCCAGCAGAGATATGGTGGATCTATAACCCATAGGTCCCAGGATCACTTCATATTTGTTGCACTCGATGAACCAAGAGGAGGTAATGATGATAGAGACATCTATGGCATATTCTTCTTGACTTGGGTTCCCAAGCATCAGGAGGATTATCTTCTTGCAGCACATGGTTCATTCTTCTTCATAGTAGGCCAAAGCACTATGGAGGACTCGTGTATGGACCCATGCACCATCTTACTTCCAGCATATGGTGAGAAGTTTGCTTATACATTCATTGATCTGCACATTCTTGCCATTCCTATGCAGTGCATTGCTTCACAAGAGGGCAAGCTTGTCATATTGCTCCATGAGTTTTATTGGGCCAATCCACATGATGGAGGCAACCATCTCTTTTGTGGCCTTGGGCAAATGTTTTATCATCACTTGTATGTTCATTTTATACACTATATCATGTATCATATGGAGACATGCATGATTAGCCATGTAAGAAGAAACATTTTGCCTTGTACTTTCATCAAGCAACAACTTGTAAAACTGCGCTGTACTTGTTGGGGAAGCTGTTGGTATCTCTTTTCATCACATGTAACCTTCAGCGTTTCCTTCATTTTGCTGCTGATCATGTCTCCATTTGCTGATATAGATCAGATTTGTATGGGAGGCTTGATTGTAAGGGAGACACATGAGCTGGATGTGTCTTTGAGTGGGAAGAATTCTCACAATTTCTGCACTACATGTTCTAATGGGAGCATGGAAGGAGATATGGCCACCACTACTACATATTCGTTCTCTTTTGAGGTGGGCCATGAGATTGATAGTCATCCATTGTACAGCCATGGGCAAGTGTTTGGTCTTATGTTGTTATCATATTCAGCCGTTTACTATCCATTAGTAGATGTGATGGATTTTGTACAATGCTTGCCATGTAATTTTCTGAAGTTGCAGTGGATGAAACTGCGTTGTATCCTCATGAGAGATTGTTTGCATCATGTATCATCATGTAAAATCTTCAGCAAACATCTCATTAGGATGATCCATGATGACCATGTCCTATTCTTCATGGATGAATTGTCTTGGGCCAGCTTGTTCTTCATTGTTGGAGGGACCTTCTTTGGAGGATTGTTCTTCACTTTTCCATTGGAGGGCAATGATTTTGCAGCTCAGGATCAACATGCACTCTACACTTATCATAAGTGGAGAGGAGGACAGCATGGGGTAAGCTATGATGCTTGCCAAGTTCAGATTTTCAGCCCACCTTCATTACCGGAGCTTGAGGTGGAAGGATATTTTCAGGAGTTGCCTTGTTGGGAGGTGGCTCATTTTGTTTGGATGATTGCTTGGGGATGGAGGATCCACATGAGGGACATGTTCCTCATTACATTCCAAACTCCATGCCTCGAGTGGAGATTCTTCAGTTCTACCCTTGCAGTTGATTGGAGAGAGGTGATGAGTTGGTACACAGTTGATGGGCCAGCTTACATAGTCATAGATGCAGAGCAGCAGGGGTCATGGTCTTCATCAGTCATAGCCAGAGGCAGTGTGCAGTCCGAGCCATGGGACTTGGGCTATTATTGGCCATGGTGGCAATGGGATCCAGGAGGATTATTGGTTGGCTGGTACCATGAGAGATTGGTTTGGGATCCTGGCATTGAGAGATCCCTTCATATCAGGGTGATGCAGAGGATAGAGAAGATAAGTGGCGCATCTGAGACCCAGGCACATTTTGCAGTATCGGTGGAGAGCATCAGCTAGGAAGGAGACTTGTTCAGGCAGTTGCTTGAGGGCAAGCAACATTTTGCCGGGGGGGACTGTAATATTCCTAATTTGCGACAGCAAATTGGAATATTCTATTTTGTTTATTTTGCCACCTATAGTTTGTAAATAAATAAAAAGTGAGTAAAGAGGGTCTAAACTCACTTAAATGAAATAAGACATCCACCTAGTAGCACAACGTTCTGACTTAAGTGGGAGTCAAGGGGGGGACCCAACACCACGTGGAGGAGAGAGAGAGATTACGTTGGGTTTTGGAGGGAAACCAACACTATAAAAGATGAAGGAGCCTCCTCATTTCATTCATGCTTGGATTATGGATTGTTGAGTGAGACATATTGTCTTCTTTGGCACGCTGGTTGTTTAGCCCGTCTGCTGCACTGTTTAGTGCAACCGAGTGTCTCCGTGCGGAGATCTCACCCTTAGCCCCGGGGGACTTCGAGTGCCTACTCGGGCAAGGTTATTTTCTTAGCATCATCCTCCAGGACAGCGTTATTGCTGCAGCAGCGTAATACTGTGTTGTAGGGTGTTGCCGTGGTGACTTTACGACACCACCTCCTTCTCTTGTTTTCCAGAGGGAGAGTCTCTCTTTCCTTTGGAGGATCAGATTGGGAGATATTGGAGCTTATTATCAGATCTTGGCATCAGGCCTATATGTTCTTCATGGTATACTACGCAGTTCTTTCCCCAGATCTGCGTTATTGTTGAGGGAGCAGCATTCCAGGGTTTTTGGCATCATTTTGGAGTTAGATCTCTGATTGAGGGTGATCCTTGGATTGGCCAACCAATCCAAGTATATTTCTGATCTGATACTGAAGTTTTCTTCAGAAATTCTGAATCATTCTTCAGATCTGCTGCAGTAAAACTCAGATCTACTCCGACATTCTCATGTATTGCTGAAATCCCCAAGGGGAAAGTAATAAAGAGCCCTTTGGGCATTTTGTCTCATTATAGATCTATGTTTTCATGTATTTATTAGTTGCAGATCTGTAATATAATAAATATAAGCTTCAGCCTCCTGGAGAAAACGCTGAAGGGTTTCTGGATCAATCTTTGTCTTGCGGCACCTTTATCTTGAGGGGTTTTCTATATAAAACTGCTGTTTAACCTTGCTGAAAGCCTATGCCTTGTTCTCAAACTCATTCTCTGATTATTTATAGTGTTATACATCATATTCCTTAAGAAAATACGCTGCCCTTGCTTCAGCAAATTTTTGCATATTCAAAGTCTTGGGAAATCAGGGTTTTTATTGACTAGTCGGGAAGGAGGAACTGTTTAACTTAGCAAAATGCCTTTGTTTGAGCTGAAATTCGACATGGAAGTCCCTCTTGACCTATTCTAACATATTCCAGAACCTTGACCCGTCATTTTACGCAGATTTTCTTATATACCCATTTTAGGGCCAAAATCCTCACTTTTCCCCACCTTTTTGCCCCTAAAATTTGAGTAAAAAAGGTTCTTTCTTCATTATTTCTTTTGGTTGCTGAGCATTTTCAGACATATTATATGATAGCTGAAGCCATCATAACTGAAGAATGCATTTTTCAGGCATGATCTGCTGAAGAATCCATTTTTGGGAATATTACACTGGCTCTCGACACTAAATCTGATTTGCTCCTCAGCGGATCTCCTCACAGGCTCTGCGGTGCCTCAACGTAGCTCTGCGCTGCCCAGCGTGGCACTGCGCAGCCTTTCTGGATCTCTCTATGCCTTCTCTACAATGTATCCTCGGATCAGGAAACCTCCAACCAGAAAACTATCCCAACCCCTCACTGCAAGAAATCTCGTCGATGAATTCTCTAGCAACTGCTGCACTACTCTCTTGAGAAATCGATCTCTTGATCTCACTCGATGTGTTTTCCAAATGGCCATCAAAGTCCTTTGTAAAATCTTCTCGTTGATCAATCAACGACCCATAATAGAGTCTAATCAATGGCTTAGGTCATATTGACTCGATCTCCCTCTTTTTCTAGAAGTTTCACACCCAGTTTAATTTCCTAAGTTTAGACTTAGGCATCTATTAAAAATAATTAATAAATTTAATTAAACCTCCTCCGGGTGGAATTTCCCAAAACGATTTCTGGGTACTATGGAAGACACGTGTCCTAGCCCCCCTGCAATTTTTGAGGCTTAGAGCACATCCAATGCTACTAGAAATTTGTGAGATTTTCAAGCTGAAACACTACTGCAATGATTGATTTATTTCACATACTTATTTATGATAAGTTATTTACAAATTCTTCAGTAAATTATGAAATAAACACAACAACAGTATTCACTTAATCATAAGCAGAAAATAGAACGCGTATAACGCAATAGAAACAATCACATGAACACAATTATTTTTGGACAATTGTTCTCGGAAAAACCCAATGCGGGAAAACTGGTGCAGTAGATGAGGGTTTGTATTATTCTTTAGCAGTTGAAGTCATTTATAAGAATTTTGACGAGCAAATGTCTAAGATACACCTAAGATAAATTTTCCAAACCCTTCGGAAGAATTTCTGACACCCGGGAGACACCCTGGCTCCCTTTGCGTCACTCTGCGTGGTCTTCTGCGTAGTCCCTGCCCTGGACTGCGTCACTCTCCATGGAGGCCCAGTGCTGCTGCTCAACGCTGTCCCCTCTGTGTCCTTCTCCTACCTTCTTTTGCCTCTGCTGACTTCCCCTTCCTTCTTCTGCCTCTGCAACTTTGCCTCTACAACCTCTCCCTCTGAAATCAAATTCTATTCCTTCAAAATCGATTTCCTTCGGGTACTGAGTGTGTGCCCGGCTTGCTTTCCAAATGACCCTCAAGCATTTTCTTATAATCTTCTCGTTGATGAGTCAACGACCCAGATTAGATCTCTAATCAATGGCTGAGATTAAAACATGACTTGATCTTCGTTTTCTAGAAGATTCACACTTGGTTTTATTAATACACTTTAATTATTTAATTTCCCTAAGTTTAGACTGAGGGATCAGATTAAAATAATTGGTTATTCTAATAAAATATGAATCAAGTGGAATTTCCACAAACGGTTTTTGGGTTATCTGGAATATTGATGTCCAAGCCTCCTCCAAAAATATGAGACTTGAAACACTTTCCAATGCTACAAAATCAACACTCCCTCTTAGCGAGGAAAGTGTTTAAGCAAAATACCAACTGCATCTGCTCTGACCTGAAGCATCTACTGCGCTGCTGCTCTCTGTACTGCTGCCCGTGACACCATCTCTGCCACTGCCTCATCTGTACTGCAGCTCCCTTTGAGTCTCAAGTCCACCCATTCCTCTACTGGAATGGGTTCTTGTCCATCCCCATCTTTTCCCTGAGGTAAGTAAACTGAATCTCACCCAGAGCTTTCGTGAGGATATTTGCCACCTGTTCCCCTGTAGGGTTGTACTTTAATTATACAACTCCCTGTTGGACATAGTCTCTAATGAAGTGGCACCTAATGTCAATGTGCTTCGACTGATCATGAAACACATGATTCTCAGAGAGCTTGATGCAACTTTGATTATCACACAAAATTCTGGTCGGTTCCAACCTTTTCTTGAGCAAGTTCATGAGCAACTTACGAAGCCATATGGCCTCACACGAAGCTGTGCTTGCTGCCATATATTCAGCCACGACTGAGCTCAGTGCCACGGATTTCTGTTTCCTACTGCACCAGGAAGTCATTCCTGATTTGACACTGAAACAGTACCCACTAGTACTTTTCCGATCTACTGGACTTCCAACCCAGTCTGCATCAATGAACCCACTCAACTGGATTTCATTGCCCTTGGTGTACTTCAATCCAAACTTGACTGTCCCCTTCAAGAATCTGAGAACATGTTTCGCTGCTGCCCAGTGACCCTCCTTGGTTCTACCATGAATTGACTGAGGGTATTCACGGCATAATAGATGTTTGGTCTAGTGTTGACTAGGTACATCAATGATCCTATGAGCTGCCTATACAAGCTAGGGTCAGCATCATCATCCTCGGACGTGTCGATCTTCTTCCAGTTTGTGATCATTGGCGTAGCCATGGGTCTACATTCCTCCATTTGAAATATCTTCAGAATCTTTGTAGCATATCTTACTTGTCCAAGGAAGATTTCTCCTTTTTGCTGCCAAACCTCCAAACCCATAAAATAGTGCATCCGCCCTAGATCCTTCATGTTGAATTTTGTAGCCAAATTTTCCTTGCAGTCTTTAATGAGATTAGAAGATCCAGTCAAGAATAGATCATCTACATATGATACCAGAATTAGAGGCTCATCCCCTACTCTTAGAGAGTAGAGGTTGGGATCTGCGTCACTCTTGACAAATCCCATCTTTTGCAGGTAGCTATCAATTCGCCCATACCATGCTCTAGGGGCTTGCTTTAGTCCGTACAAGGCTTTCGTAAGCTTGCACACATGAGTTTTCTGCTCATGCGTCTCAAAGCCCTATGGTTGTTCTATGTACACTTCCTCTTCTATCATGTAATATTCCTAATTAGCACTGCTAATTGGAATATTTTATTTTTGTATAGTTTTGCCGACTATAGTTAATTAATAAATAAAAGTGAGAAAAGGGGGTCTAACTCACTTAAATAAAATAAAGTGTTTCCCTAGTAGAGGCAACGTTGTAACTTAAGGGGGAGCCTTGGGGGTCCACACCACGCATGAGAGGAGGCTCACGTAGCCTCTAGGAGCTTCTGCGCAGTCTTAGGAGGAGCACGTGGGAGAGTGAGGGACCACGTAGGGTTTTGAGGAGGGCCAGCGTTATAAAAGGAGGGAGAGCCATCTCATTTGGGCATTCTTGTTGTTGATGATATTCGAGCTAGACTTCTGTCTTCTTGAGCACGTTGGCTGTTTAGCCTGTCTGCAGCACTGTTTAGTGCGATTGAGTGTCTCCGGTTGGAGATCTCGCCCTTAGCCCCGGGGGCCTTCGAGTGCCTGCTCGGGCAAGGTCTTTTCTACAGTTTCCAGCGGAGGATTTGGTTGTTGATTTGCGGAGGAGCTGGGCTTCTTTTGGTGACTGCGCAGTCCCTAGGAGAGAGGACGCAGTTCTTGGAGGAGGTGTTCTATTGCGGGGTTTTCTGCAGGAGATTCAGTGAGATTCGGTGTGGAGGTTCAGTCTTTATCAGTGGGAGATTTTCCGGGGAGTTTGTGGCCCGATTTCAACATATATCATTTGGCATCTGCGCTGGGCCTGGAGGGACAGCGTTTTTCCTTGAGGAGGGTTTCTGAGGTGATTTTCGGAGGCTGACCATTTTCTATATGGTTTCTGGGTTTTGTCCGGGGTGGTGAGCTCAGGAGTTCTGTAGATTTTCAGCTCATTCCGGCAAGGGGATCAACCCCTAGCTCCAGTCTATTCCAGCAGCAGCAGTTACGGCAGTTTCTTCCAGCAGTTGGGACGCAGTTTCTTGTAGCAGCCATTTTCTGTTTTTCTGAGAGGGTTCTTCACTTGCCTTGTGCAAGGATTGGTGCCTTTATTATGATTATCCATTGTATCTCATTATATTCTCAGATTAATAAAATGGCTTAGCATTCCCGGCATTTTTATGTGTATTTGCTTTATGTTCTATTTCCGACATTTTCTATATTATCGTATGCTTGTATTGCTGTCTATTTCCCTTCTGGGATATTACAGTGGTATCAAAGCATAGATCTGGCTCAGCCTGTGGAGCTAGCAATCTATGAGGCCGAGGGATAGACCCCATATCTGTTACCGGGGTAAGAAATACAGAGACGTTGAGCATAGGTTGGAGAACACCTACGGAGAGGGGGACTGTGTTCGACTGGTGGACACAGATCAGGAGCAGCCCGAGATACACAGAGATCAGGAGCAGCCTGGGACAGATCCAGAGCAGGAGCAGCCTGTGGGGGACGCAGAGCAGCAGGGTCCTATGGCAGACGAGGAGGATGCGAGGAGATTTAGAGAGGCGCTCCTCCAACACATGCAGGATGTGTCACAGAGACTCACTGCGCTGGAGGTTAGGCAGCGGGAAACCCCAAGGGGTTTTCAGATCGGTGAGGAATCAGGCACGTCACACCATATGCCGGAGCGTGATGCTATCCCCATCATGGCATCGCATGCACCCACGCGATCCACTATGCCCACTTTCCTAGCAGAGGACACAGGGGCAGAAGCACAGCGGGAGCCGGAGGTTGACCCTGGCCAGATGGACGCCTACATTGCAGAGTACCTGGCATGCGGGCCGGCGATCAGAGATATTATCTCATTTAGAGATTATGTTCAGCTCCAGCGTGATGGTAGACCCCGTGATCATCACAGGGGACACAGACATCATCATGATGACCACCGCGCAGCTAGCAGATTTCATTTGCCCATGTTTGATGGTTCATCAAACAGTTCGGCAAAGTCTTGGGTAGAGAAGTTGGATATCTATTTCTAGCTTAATCAGATGTCGCAGTCAGAGGCCATTAAGGTGGCAACATTACATCTCGAGGGTGAGGCCCAGGACTGGTGGTTTCATGGGATGACTACACTCGGGCATTCTACAGTGGGGACATATGCCGAGTTTACCCGGAGGGTGATAGAGCGTTTTGACAGGAGGGATCCGGAGCAGCACTTCGTTGAGCTGACGAAGCTCAAGCAGACTGGGAGCCCAGAGACTTACATTTCAGATTTCTTGAGGGTTTCAGTGATGGTGCCAGATCTATCCGCAGCTCGGATGGTCTACATGTTTGTGGATGGGTTAGCAGAGCCACTTCGTGGCCTAGTCAGGTCGACTAGACCAGCTACACTTCAGGATGCCATCAGCAGGACCCGAGATTTACAGGATGTCTTACCCAGGACTCGGACACCTTACCCCCAGAGACAGGCTTTCCAGCCTAAGGGGAAGGACACGAGGATTCCGCCTCCCAAAGGGAATCCTGGACGAGTACAGGGTGATGATGAGGCCCAGAGGGAGCTGAAGAAGAAGCGGTTGTGCTTCACCTTGCCAAGAGCCATGGGCACCGGGACATAGATGTGCCGGCAGGAAAGCATTTCATTGAGGTCTTCCCAGACAAATAAGAGGTGATGAGGGGGATGACGTGGAGGCGTGGAGGGATTGGTGCCAGGCAAACAGCAGGGTACTCACTACCTCCACCACCCGGGCAGCAGTGGCATCATTTGCACCTACCGGAAGAGCTCTAGCCGATTGCGAAGAGTTCCCAAGTGATTTGACGCCGCGCACGTGGACAAAGATTGTGTGACGGTCTCAGCCTCTTGGTTGATAGTGGGGCCACTCACAACTTATTGGATGCAACAGATGGTTGAGCTGAGAGGCATACAGACTGAGAGTTTTGATGGATTTTCCAGTTTTGGTCACAGAGATCGTACCATGGTATGTGCTTGTATGTCCCCGAGTTATCAAAGTGACGATGGGCACTTATACATTGACAGATCATTTTTCGTGGTGGATATCCCTGAGCACCAACATGATATTGGGTGTTCAAAGGGCTCATTACCCTGGGGAAGGTCACTGGCAGATTGAAGGCCCTTAGAGATGGAGTGGGACAATCCCAAGACAGGGAGGCATGAGAAGATACGGGGATGTAAGACACATACCCGCCCTGACAAAGAGCCCCGAAGACATAGGATGGAGGCAACCTTCCATAAGGAGACATGAGGAGTGGGCCGTAGAGTTGCGGGTTTTGGAGGCGAGACACAGTCGGGAAGAAAGGCACATCCCGAGTTGCTGGTACTATCCTGGCTGTGCATGCCGTAGTATTCCTGGGGATATTCCACTGTGGCGTACCCACCGATCGAGGGTTTGAGCATACTATTGAGCGGAGTGTATACAGCAGCGGATCACCACACCGTATAGGCATCCCAAGGCCTATCAGATGAGATAGAGCGTGCTATCTTCAGAGTTGTCGTGTCTCTTGTCATGCTCGGCTCAAAGACGAGTCCTTTTGCTTCTTCCGTGGTGTTGGTGAAGAAGAAGGACTCGCACATTGCGATGTGCATTGACCATGTGGCTCGAATAAGAAGACCCTCAAGAACAAAAATTCTACCCCGGTGGACTCCATGAGTCAAGGGACGCAGTTGCGAGGAGCACCTGGCTTCTTCTCAAAGTTTGATCGAGATCCGGTACCATCGGTATATGCGTGAGGGAATGGGATATTCCTCAAGACCGCCTTCTGTGTGTCATTATGGGCACTTCGAGTTTCCGGTTATGCCCTTTCAACGACTCAATGCACCCGCTTACCTTTTCACTGCATGAACCAGCATCTTCAGGGGTCAGTCCGAGAAGTTTGTGGCCGGTCTTCTTCGATGACATACTTATATATAGCAGTGATTTGGGAGGAGCATCTTCCAAATACATTGAGATAGTTTCAGGCGTATCTTTGAGAGCAAGCAGCTTCTATGCCAAGCTCTCCAAATGTGAGTCTGCCTCTTGATTTTGAGATGTCGTACTTGGGGCATATTATAGGAGTGCATGGGGTGAGAGTCCACGAGGAGAAAATCGTAGTAATATTAGAGATCGGGCGAGCTTTAGAGGAATGTAATCGGCTTCGGGATTTATTGGCATTTTCACTTACCACAGTGAAGTTGGTCAAGGGCTTCACACTTACCGTGACCTCTCACGACTCGACGAGGGTATGGCATCTACTTGGTTTTGATACAAGACAGCCGAGCTTTCGATAAGCTCAAGGAGGTGATGAGCACCGCTCTGCTTGCATTGCTGATTTCACGCAGCCCATTTGTCCTTGGAGGTGATGCGTCAGGGAGAGAGGATTGGTGCGGTATTGATGCAGAAGGCCACCCCATAGCTGAGAGCCCAAGCTCCTTCCCGCATGAGAGGTCGTATTCCATATACGACAAGGAGATGTTGGCCATCATGCATGATTGCTGGCACCTGCGGCAGTATTTAGTGCTAATTCAGGGTGAGATCGATCACAACAATGCATCTTCTGGACAAGGCTGCAGAGAGGCGCAGTATGATCAAGAAGATCTAAGTCATGACTTTGACATTGAGTACGTCAAAGGCAAGAATAACGTGGTAGCCGATGCTCCCCTTCTCGAGACCGGCCACGTTATTCTTATTGAACGATTGAGGGCTCACCGTTGGTAGAGTACTCCAAGGACACAGGTTTGCATGTGAGGTGTTGGATGCAAGGTGTAATATGACAGGTATGGGTGAACATGAGATCATCGACATGTGGACAGGATCTTCTTGACTGTGATCTCGGCCAAGAAGAAGATACTCCGTGCTTCACAGCAATTCTCCACCATGTAGCCACTGTGTCCACCAAGACCCCCACAGTGGTCATCGGCCAGGAGAGGTTCTCATGGAAGGGTCTTCAAGGAGGACGACTAAAGATGTCGGGAGTGCGATATTTAAGCGAGAAACAAGTGGAGGAGATGATCATCCCAGGTCAGTTGTAGCCTCTTCCCATTCCAAGAGGGGAAATGGGATAGTATATCGATGGACTTCATCAGAAGTTGCCCAGAAAAGGCAAGGATCATCTATGCCGCTGCCGTAACGGGATCGACTTGGCGGCGTTCATTTTTTCGCTAACTGTACACCACACAAAAGAAAGATGTGGCCGGAATGTTCTTCCAGGGAGATTTTCAAAGTTGCATGGTTCACCTAAGACCATTGTCAAGACAGGGACACCATTTACCTGCTGACTGGGCAGAGCCCCCATTAGTGATGTGGCTCACGCCTGAAGACCAGTTATCACCCTGCATTTTGCTAGACAGGCTGAAAGAGATAGTTAACAAGTATCGGAGGGCTACTTGCGTAACCATGTCAGCAAGGCAGAGGGCATGGTTTAAAATGGCCGCATCTAGGGAGAGTACCGCTACAACACGACGCATCACATGTCCATTGCATGTCACCTTTCTATGCTTTGTATGATATCATCCTTTATCTTTGTGGACATGATGTTTGGTGCTAAAGTAGGCTCCGAGAGCTAAGATCTAGATCCAAGAGAGCCAAGATATTCCTCCGAGCTCTCAAGGATAACATAGCCACAGCGCAGAATCAGCAGAAGTTGTATGCTGATAAGGGTCGGGTGGAGAGACACTTTGAGGTAGGAGACTTGGTCTACCTGCGACTACAGCCATACCGGCAGTCTTCACTTAAGAAGAAGGGGGCTGAGAAGCTTAAGCCCCGTTTTTATGGGCCATACAGGGTGATACGCAGGATTGGGCAGGTTGCATACGAGTTGGAGCTGCCCCAAGGCAGCAAGATCCATAACATTTTCCATGTATCATGCCTGAAAAAGGCATTGGGCCAGCAGGTGACAGTCACGGATGAGCTACCACCCACGGATGATGAGGGGCATCTGGTGTTGCAGCCGGAGGCTATTATTGATACCAGGGAGAGGCAGCTGCGGAGCAGGACGATCCGGGAATTCTTGGTGAGGTGGAAGAATTTGCCGGATGAGGATGCCACTTGGGAGGATGAGAAGATTTTGCAGCATCCATCACTTCAGTTGCTTAAGGACAAGCAACGTTCTGCCGGGGGAGACTGTAATATTCCTAATTAGCACCGCTAATTGGAATATTTGATTTTTGTATAGTTTTGCCGCCTATAGCTAATTAATAAATAAAAGTGAGAAAGAGGGGTCAACTCACTTTAATAAAATAAAGCACTTCCCTAGTAGGAGCAACGTTATGACTTAAAGGGAAGCCTTGGGGTCCACACCATGTATGAGGGAGGCCTCACGTAGGCTCTAGGAGCAACTGTGCAGGCTTAGGAGGAGCACGTGGAGAGAGGGGACCACGTTAGGGTTTTGAGGGGAGCTAGCACTATAAAAGGTGGGAGAGCCATTCCATTTGGCATTATTGATATTGTTGATGATATTTTGAGCTAGACTTCTGTCTACTTGAGCACGCTGGCTGTTTAGTCGGTCTGCAGCACTGTTTAGTGCGACTGAGTGTCTCCGGTCGGAGATCTCGCCCTTGGCCCCGGGGGACTTCGAGTGCCTGCTCGGGCAAGGTATTTCTTCAGTCTGTAGCAGGTGATTTGCAAGTGATTTGGTTGGAGGTTTTGCTGAGGAGTTGAGCTTCAGTGGGTGACTGCACAGTCTTTGGAGGGAGGACGCAGTTTGAGTTAGAGCAGTCCAGTTGTGGAGATTTCTGTGGGAGATTCAGTGTATTTCAGCGTGGAGGTTTAGTCTCTATCAGTTGGAGAGTTTCCGGAGGGATTTGTGGCTCTTTCTCGGCATTTTCATTTGGCATCTGCGCTGGGCCTGGAGGGACAGCGTTTTTCTTTGAGGAGGGCTTCTGGGGTGATTTTCGGAGGTGGTCCATTTTGTTCCACAGTTTACGGGTTTTATCGGAGACGAGAGAGTACGAGCGATCTCTGATTTCGACTCATTCGTGAGGAATCAGCCCCTAGTTCCAGTTCATTGCAGCAGCAGCAGTTTACGGCAGTTTCTTCCAGCAGCTGGGACGCAGTCTCTATAGCAGCCATTTCCTGTTTCTGAGAGGGTTCTTCACTTGCCTTGTGCAAGGATAGGTGCACTTATTCTAATTATCCATTGTACCCATATATATTCTCAGATTAATAAAATGGCTTAGCATTCCTGGCATTTTTATGTGTACTTGCTGTATATTCTATTTCCGGCATTTTTTCTATATAGTTGTATGCTTGTATTGTTGTCTATTTCCCTTTTGGGATATTACACCATTCAGGAACGCAGTCTTGACGTCCATCTGGTGAATTTCCCATCCCATCTGTGCAGCAAGGGATTTTACGAATCTAATGGAAGTATATCGGGCTACTGGGGTGAAGGTTTCTTCATAATCTATCCCTTCCTTCTGAGCATACCCCTTAGCCACAAACCTGGCTTTCAATTTCTCGATGCCTCCATCTCCAGCATACTTGAACTTGTAGATCCACCTTGAACCTACAACTGATTTGTCCTGAGGTCTGGGAACCACCTACCAGACATCGTTTGTCATGATGGAACTGTACTCTTCCACCATTGCATCTACCCATAACTAGTGTTGAGCTGCTTCCCGAAAAATAAAAGGTTCTCCAACCTGTGCAACCAAGGCTTGGTACCTCTCAGGCTGCCTGTGTTGTCTCTTCACATTTCGGGGGGCTCCGACAAATTCCTCTGCCTCCCTCAAAATTCCCTACTTGTTCTACCACTGGTAGTGGTTGGATCTACCTTCTCTCCTTCCTGCAAGTCCTCGAGAGAAGTATCCCTTGGATCCACATGCCTTGGAGAGGCACTCGTATTACCCTCCACTGGTCGTTGTGGTTGGACCAGCGGATCCTCCTCAGACTGCGGAGTAGGAGGCATCTCCCAGGATCTCCTAAAGGCCCTCTTCTCCATGAATTTCACATCCCTCCACACTAAAACTTTCCTGCTCTTCGGAATGTAAATGCGGTAAGCCTTTGCATTCTCACTATATCCTACCAGATATCCCTTTTCTACAATCATATCCAGCTTCTTCTTCTTTCCATTGGGAACATGACAATATCTCGTACTGCCAAAGATCCTAAAGTGGCTCACTTAAGGTTTGCTGTCAATGAAGACACTTTCTGGAATGATCTTTCCCAATGTGTTGTGAGGAACCCTATTCTGAATGTAGGCAGTCATATTACAAGGTTCAGCCCACAAAAATTTGGGCATGTCTTAATCATACAACATTGCCCTTGCAGCCTCGACAATAGATCTATTCTTTCTTTCTGCCACACCATTCTGCTCTGGATTATATGGAGCAGTCCACTCTCTTCTGATACCTTCCCTTGCGCAGAACCCTGTGAATTCTTTATCAATGTACTCTCCACCATTGTCTGATTGCAATACCTTGATCTGCTTTCCTATCAGATTTCTACCAGATCTTTAAACTCTTTGAAACGACTGAAGACTTCATCCTTGGTCTTCAGAAAGTAGATCCAGGTCTTCCTGGAATGGTCATCAATAAAGACGACGAAATATTTGACACCACTAAGAGCTCTAGTGGACATTGGTCCGCAGATATCCGAGTGTATCAAGCCCAATACACTCTCAGCCCTATTGTTGCTTCTCTGATACGTTGCCTGGCATACTTCCCCAATACGCACCCTCTGCAGACATCGTCCCACTTGGTGCTCAGTTATGGAGCTCCCGTGACAGTTTTCTTGAGAATCTTTAACGCCCATGATGCAAATTCCCCATTCTTTTGTGCCATAGTTCATTCAAGTCCTCATTAGTGTTGCCTATTAGTGCCATTGGAGATTCAAGTTGTAACTTATATAGTTTATTGCTCCTAACTCTGATTTGTGCCTTCTTCTTCCAACTTGGGTGCTTGACGTATACTCTGTTGCTAATGAAGTAAACGTCATAGCCTTTGTTTGGAAGTTGAGACCAGGCACATGCAACATATTAGTGGCCCGACGCTTATTTCCATCCTCTGTTTGAAATACTATGGTACCTCTTCTAATAGGGGCACATTTTGCTTTATTACCCATGGCGATTATAAAGTTCATCTGCTCTTCTTGGTAGTTTGAGAAACATTCCTGCACTCTTGTCATATGAGCAGAAGATCCATTGTCAATGTACCGGACTTCAGGAGAAGTAGTGCTTGACACACAAGCAAACTCTTCTTCCAGTCTGGATGCCAGAACAGAAACATCGTGATCCATATGTTCTTCCATGCTTCTCTTCTTCTCTGGAGAACTGCGTGAACCCTCCCGAGTTTCCGCAACAATGTCAGATTTTCGTTCACTTGTCAGTTCTTTGTTCCTGTTACTTATCTCTGACTCTGATACCATGTGAAAATTTCAATCCAGATATATACAGTTGCAGTGATACATTTATTTCTCCTACGTATTACTCCGATAAGTTATTTATAGTATTCTATCAATAAATTTTGAAATAAATACTATTGCAACATTCACGATTATATATGCAGAGAAAGGAACTATAAGAAACATAAGCATAAGAAACAATCACATGTACACAGTTATTTTGGAAAATTGTCCCAAGAAAAACCCAATGTGGGAAAACCAGTGCAGAAAATGAGGGTTTATATATTATTCTTCAGCAAATGAATGTTTACAAGGAATATATTGGCAGATATATTTAGAAAACACCTGAGACAAAATTCTCAAATCCTCCCGAAGATTTTTTGACACCCGGAAGACCCTTTGTCTCCCTCTGCATCTCTCTGTGTGCTTCTCTGCGCAGTCCCTGCTCTGGACTGCATCACTGTGTGGGCTCTGTGTGGGTGCCATGCATTGTAGCTCTGCGCTGCCTTCTGTGGCCCTCCGCATCCCTCTATCCTCGTACCTAGTCACTGCTAACTCCCTCTTCTCCTTCTACCTTTGCAACTCTGCCCTGCAACTCTCCCTTTGAAATCGAATTCTATTCCTTCAGAATCGATCTCCTTCGGGTTACTAAGTGTGTGCCCGGCTTACTTTCCAAACGACCCTCAAGCCTTCTTTTATAATCTTCTCATTAATGAATCAACAGCCCGGATTAGAAGTCTAATCAATGGCTAAGATTAAAACTTGACTTGATCTTCGTTATCTAGAAGATTCACACTCTATCTTATTAATACCTACTATCGCTTGCCGCCTACACCTACCTACAGTTAGTGGAAAAAGCCTTCAACCCCACAGGTGTGGTTGGTGGCAAGGAACTCAGAGAAGGGGTTGTCACCTATTCCCAACTCTCTTCGTTTAAGCTATCTCCTAAGTTAGCTAAGGGGGGTGGTCCATAAAGGAAAACTAAGTTAAAGATGTGAGATTTCTAGGAGAATTGATTAGAAGGAATTACTTATC
>JAXQQM020083661.1:0-21119 GCA_034641835.2 Pinus albicaulis | reverse complement strand
CACTTCATTACTCATAGATGATTTTCCTCCTTGATTTTCGGGGACATTCTGAGGACAGGCTTTGTAGAGGTGGCTATACTCGTGGCACCATCGACAACGAAAAGGGATATGTTCGTAATCAAGAGTTTGCTGCCAGGTATTTCCTTCATATTCTAATTCTATTGATTCTGGAAGTGGATCAGAAATATTCATATAAACACAGATTCGAGCAAAGGAGGTATACCTACCACGACAAGTTTTTTCTGTAATTTTCACGAAACTCCCTAACGAATTACCTATTCCTTCTATTATATTTGGGTCCCAAAAATCCATTGGAAGAACAAATAATCTTACCCACATAGGTGCAGCCAGGAATTGTTCTTCATCTGGGTAAAAAATTCTTTCCATTGCCAAAGGAAGAGTGGACTAACATTGTTGTAGAAGTATGGCCCTCCTTCAAATATTCATTCTTTATCCAAAATGTTGGTGAAGATAACTGTGAAGAATCCTCACAGTCCGAATTTGAGATCAATATGTCCTTTCGGCTTCCATTTTTCCTGAATCCATTTCAATAAATCCTTTTTGGTTGGCCATATGCCAATGAATTTGCAGATAAGTGCATGGTCCTTCATATGTTCTCTATAATCATCCAATTTGTTTGGCAGAATTATAAATCTGGGCTTCTTTATTTCTCAAGGCAAACATTGGCCTCTTGTCTTTGCTTGCCACTCTACGCCAAGAACTGGTCCACCTTTCTGGTTTCCCCCTTGCCCCCTTGCAAATTGGCCGGTCTGCTACGCTGTTCTATTGATGCGATATCACGATAGGAGGGAGTCGGCCCCCCTCCTGATGTGGTTGCCATTCTTCCCTCACTACTATAAACTCTTTGGTGCACTACTCTCGTGCTTCCTGGTCAGGCTTTGCACAGAACCCTAACCGAGCATTTCAGTTATGACTACACTCTCGTTTCTTGGAGCGGTAGCTTTCTAGGTATCAAACCCTATTCTAAAAGAAACACACCTATCATTATAATTTAAAAAATAATAATTAATTATTAATTCAATTTTACTTTTCAGAACTTTCAAACTTTGTAATTGGAAAAGAAAATAAACAATTTAAAATCGATCTCATAACCATGACAATGAGTGATGAGTATATGGAAATTCAATCAATCTATATTTACTTAAAAATATTTTTACCAACTATTACCATTCCAGCATGCATTAACATTTCTCCTAACTATTTTGAACCAATTAATTATTCCTTATTTTCTAATTATATTGATAAGCATATATATTTTGGAATAGAGTTCCTAGTAGTTATTATTAATTATTAATTATTAGGTGAATAATATGGATTTAATCTCAAAATAATATTTTTAATAATATATACCAATCAGAAAATTGTTGCTGGTTTAGTTTGGCATTAGAACCCTCAGTGGGTTTTGATATAGCAACTAGACACATTCCCAACCATAAATCTAAGTTTAAACATATATTGAATTGTAAACGACAACGATTCACACATACTGAATTACAGAGAGATAAATGGAGTAAGCTGAGATTCCCTCTCATGCAATAACTCTCGCTTTTGATATTGAATTCCACTACACTACTCCTTCCACTTACACCTAATTTGTAATGGCTTCCCTTTACAACTTACTTATAATACACATTGCTTTATCTATTGTAATATATTTACACTGAAGGTGTTTACTTTTGAATCATTCCACAGCTCATCATAGTCAATTTTCTTATTTTCTGCCATTGATTCAAGTAAACAACTGTCACATTGTCCACGGTTGGATCTGTATAATATCAATTGCTTAAGTGATGATGAATTTGGAAAATTGTTAATTTTGTTTATGTCTCATTTGAATTATAAGAAGTTTCTAAAATTGACCATTTTATAGAAAGAAGTTTTCTTATTAATAAAATTTTATTTTAAAGAAGTTGATCTATATATATCTACATTTAAGTGATGATGAATTTGGAAAATTGTTAATTTTGTTTATGTCTCATTTGAATTATAAGAAGTTTCTAAAATTGACCATTTTATAAAAAGAAACACTCTTGTGTTTTACTATACACTGAGAGGTGGTTATCAACTTACTGTGTTATATCTAACTTTCTCCTAGTTACTTGTTGGCTAACTTGGGATTTACATTGTTATCGTTTATCCCTTTGTATTTTTTTTTATAACTATAACTCTATTTACTTCTGTTCCCGGAATGCCAACATAACTCTGTTTAATTATATGACAGGTGAATGAAATTTCAAGGCAACGTCGAGTTGGTCTCATAACCGAACTCCTACACCAATGTATTCCATAGAAGTACTGACGGTAAATAATCATTCCCCTTAACGTGTCAGTTATTGTAGATAATTTATAATAGAAGCACTCACTAGCACTGACTCCCTTTTCATTATTAATCTACAACGAATTGCTAATTTACTGTAGCCACACCTTAAGTCTTCATTTGAGAATGTAAGGGGTAGACGTTTTTTGCCGAGTAGATATTCTTCTTGACTAGTTTGTTTTCAATTCAGCATACAGAATACGACGTTTTTGTTATGTTGGAATCTTAACAAAACACTAAGCCCAACGTGTTTCTAAAACGCAGTAGTGGGCTTCTACCCTTCAAATTCAAGCTGTTGAAGGTGTATACTGTGATATTTCCTTTTTCACAAACCTCTAATAATGTCTTCGTTTAATTTAATGTTTATCTAAGTAGTTGAATTTATGTTTTTGCCATGCAGATTTTTTTTTGATAATGTGCACCTTTGATTTCTTTCCTCTACAAATCCCACACTTAGGAACTAGAAAAGGTATAGTACACATTTTGGCAGTTCCTTCAAAGGATTAACATCAATTGTCTCTACTCTCTGCGTTGGTTTTAAATGGCTCTTTTTACCTCCAACCTGCTCACGATTAGTTTATTTGCTATCGTTGTCAAGTTTCCCTCTCTTTAGTTAATTCAGAACCATAGATATCTCTGGATTACCCAACATAAGACTCTAATGATCCACATTATATTAACTTAGTTTGGTAATGATATGGGAAGACATTGTAATTTCAGTTGTCTCTCGGCCATGCTTAAATTTAGTTCGTTTTTAACCTAGTTTACATATTCTAACTAGATTTTCATCTTTTTAATTCAGCAGATTCAGTACATGCTTTATATTTTTCTATTCATGTTGTAGTACAAAGTTCATTTCCTAATATGATGTAGAAGACTGTTAAATATGTGATAGGGATGGAATTTTATCGGATTTGTAATATTTGAAATGAAGCATAAATGAGTATTTCAGAATGTGTTTGGGAATGAGTATTTCAAATTTCCTACGGATCATTTTAAGAAATAAAGAACTGTGTTGTAACTAATTCTTCATCTCACCATCCATTTCCGTTTACAACCACATTTTTATCAATAATAATTTATTTATGTTATTAAATATATGATATTAGGGTTTATATGTTGAATATTAATAGGAGGATCAAGTCCCACGGATCACTAAATTCGTTTCATATGAAATTCTTCATTTCAAAATGAATTTTTTTTGTATTTTATTAATTTCGGGCCACATGATGAAATAATATTAAATTAAAACATGATTGTAGATTGCTACTTCAAGCACAACAATGAAAGACAAATCTTCCCAAATCTTGATGAGATGAACTACCTTCGATGTATCTTTGCACCTTTAGGGGCAACTCCTAGTTTTAGTTTCCTTAACCTTTAAAAATTCTATATCTCAAAATTAAGACTCCATTAAAAATTGTTGTCTCGACATTGGACAGTACATGCATAATCAACCATTGGCTTGACACCTTAGAAAAACATAGGCCAAAACACGAAATTTGCCTTACTGTACAAGATTTGGGACTGCAAACTTGGGGCCACCTAATGCACCTACTTGCAACCATTAAGGTAGTGGGCTCTCCACAACTGTCTATAGTGGGCTATCATTGCAAACCTAAAGGCCAGGCCTATTTATCTATAAAAATTTCTTCCATGGCATTACCCAACCTCACCTTTCAAAAGAGGATCGTTATCATGAGGACATTTTATCTAATATGGTTGATTATATCATCATATTTTCACAGAAATACATGATTTTCAGCATATTCGTCACTTTTTCATGAAAATAATCATTGGTGATTATTTGAAAAATTAATTGAAACACCCTCGAAAGGTATACAAGTACAATATCTATGTATGGTATATAGATAAGGAATTTTGTGGGGTAAGATGAACAATAAATTGAAATAAGAAGATTCATGGATAAAACACGAGGTTTTGCATGCTTATATTACTAACAAGATTGCAAAAGAAGAAAGATCATAAAAACTAGGTTTTATCATCTTCTAAACACTAGTGAAAAGCCTTAAAGATATATGACGAACCTAATTGATCCTAAGAAATACTAATCCCTTACTCATGTGTAAAATGGTGAGATAATCTGTTTGATTAAGATTAGGAAATCATGAAAGAACATGTGTTTAACTTTCAAAGGATTACATTTTTTCTTCATCCCTTGCAAAAAACTTTTTGGTGTATCTTGAAAACAAAACAAAAAAAAGAAAATAAAAACCAAAGTATTGAAGTAGTATCAAGAGGAAATTTTTTATTGGCACTATAAATATTAAGCAATATTCACTTGCTTCTTTGAGTGAGAAACCTCTAATTAGGTAGAAATCCTGTACAATATTAATCAATTAGCAATCAATTACATAGCTTATACAATTATAAATAGTTTATATCTACCCCAAATCCTAATCATTTAGTGTTCCTTCATGAATGAGTTTACATAAACTACTGAGTAGACATTATTTTTTAAAAATGACTATTATACATTAAGTAACAACATATTCCCCTATCTATAGGAACTAGGGTGGAATCCTAACATGTTTTCCCCCTTAAAAGGTAATGTGTCCTCAAGGCTAGGCATTGTGAAAACTAGTGTTAGAACACAAATGGTTCCCAAGTGTCATATTCAAGTCACAAATCCTTCCACTAGATCAAGGTTTCTTAGATAATATGTTGGCATAAAATGCTCTCTTTTCTCTACAAATTTTTCTTAATGTAGCCAAATGGAACCGTCTTCATCTAGTTCTATGAGGACAAATTTGAACTTCACAATTCAAGCATACCATTTTCTTCAAGCATGTTTCATGAAATATTAGGTAGATCTTACAATGGGTTAAGCAAAGAAAATTTTAAGAAAATTTCCAATATATTTGAGAATTGGATAGGGTCCATAAAATTTATCAATACCACATGCCCAAAAAATCTACTCTTTTCATGATATTTTTTTTAATAATTAATTTAATTAAAATGTCAAAAAAGGAATAACGAGTTTGAAAATAATTCTTAATCTTTGATTTGCCTATACTATTAAGAATATTTTAGAATATTATATGGAATTTAAATCCCTATCATCAACTTAATAAATATAAACAACAACGAGCAGGAAGTGGTGTGTTTTATCATGCGAAATATAAACAACAACGAGTAATAGTTGGTGATTATTTCGCATTGATCCATTTCATCGCCGCTGGATTAAGCAGGAAGTGGTGTGAAGTTTAATTTTATTTTTTATAATCTTCATAAGTAATTAAAAGATGCAAACATTTAAGATGATATTTTATCGATATAGTTAAGCTAACATGATAAATTACAGTTAGGATTCTGGTTGCGAGAAATTAAAACGATAGTGGTTGCGCGAATACGATGTTGAAATTAAATAAATGGGATCCCTGGTGAGAACCTAAGTATCAAACACCGAGTTATAAAAGTTAATATCTTATCCCTAATTCACTGATGCTCTGTATTCTAACCTGCAAATTTCTAATGTGATTTGGCAGGGGAGAAAGTGGAGCTTCAGGTGCGCGTGGCTCTTTATGCTTGGAATGGCAATAAGTACATATATGAGCATCTAGTTTGCCTTAGTTCAGATTATAAAAAGATCTGCCAACCCTTACTTAAATAATATTGGTATGTAAGCAGAGAACCAATATTCCTTCCAAATTGCCGATTGTTTAGTTTGGCATTAACACCCTGAGTGGGATTCGAAGTAGCAACCAGATGCATTCCAACCATAAATCTAAGTTTCGGCGTATATTGAATTTTAAACGACAACAATTGGCACGGAATGAATTACAGAGAGAGAAATGGAGTAAGTCCAGATTCACTCTCATGGAATAATTCTCTCTTCTGAGATTGACTTCCACTACACTCCTTTTCCACTTACAGACGACGTATAATGGCTTCCTTCTACAGCTGACCTATAATACACATTGCTTCATGTATTGTAATATATTTTTAGTTTCCTTGACGTTTAAAAATTCTATATCTCAAAAGTCTGCATAAGTTTTATAGCTATTATGTGCCGCTTGCAGGTTGTTGCACCTAGCTTAAATTTATAGTCTGCACCTAGCTTAAATTTATAGTGACAGTTAATTGGATTTGATCCTAAACCTTGTTCAAGAAACTCTGACCAGTTATCAATTACCCTAAAGAATAAAAAAAAAAAATCGAATCTTGCCTAATATTACTGTGTCTCGACATTGAACTGTACGAGCATAATTAACAATTGGCATTACACATTAAAGAAACATAGGTCAAAACAGGAAATTTGACTTGCTGAAGGCCCCATTTATCATTGCAAAGCTAGGCCCAGGCCTCTTTATCTGTAAAAAGTTATTCCACGGCATTACATTCCTAAGAATCCCTTATCACAAAATATGGTTGATTCTATCCCTTTTTACCAGGTGGATTTTTGGAAATTTCATATATTAAATTGGTTAAAGAATAAAGAAGGATTGGAAACATTTTTCCATAAATATGCTCAGGCAAATTTAAAAAAATTAAAAAACATCACTTCCCATGGTTCAATGTAATTTTGTTGTTGAATCATTTCTCCATTGTTATTAGCTTTATTTTAATTTAATGAATTATCACTAATGTTATTTAATTGTTATAGATATTTTTTTCATTTTTGATAGCATTCCTTTGAAATAATGTATAATAGTTATATGAATGTGGATTTATATTTTTATGTAAATAATTTTATTTATTCTTTTTGTAATTTTAAAATGTAATTAAAAAAATAAAAAAGTGGTATATTTATATATATAAAATGTTGTTAAAAAATATTAATATATATAATGTTGTTAAAAAATATTAATTATAAAATTTTAAAATATGACATAATTTTTTAATTCATTTCTCAAGTGTTACAACATATCATAATCTTCTCTTTTTAATGGTTAGAAATATTTGTTTTCATTTTTGATAGCATTGTTTTGAAATAATGTATAATAATCATATGAATGTGAATGTATGTATGTATGTCTTTTACATAAACAATTTATGTAATTTTAAAACTCATTTTAAATATATATATATAGTCTTTTTTATTATTTTTTTAATATATATATTAATTTTCCTCCTCAAATATATCAGTGTGAGGTAACACTCCTATATCACTTGTTGAACATCACAAAGCAAGATAACAATTTTTAATTTATTTCACTAGCCTTACAATGTATCATAATTTTTTATTGCATACATTATGAGAATTTATTAGATGATTATAGCAATATTACCATATTTTATATTTAGTTTTATATTTTATATAATTTTTTAAGGAAAATATCTTATGAAACTAAAGAGGTGTTTAATCAAATTCATAGATAACATCCTACTAAACTTATTAATGTATAAGGAATCTTATTCAAAGGATTCCAACCAAAAAATCCACAACAATGGAACTATTTAAATTCTCAATAACATTGATAACAACCCAATGAGCTAAAGTCTTGTAGACTTACACATATGATGTATTTATATCCATATATTCATAAATAAAAGTTTGTATTAATAATACACAATTTTAAATAATCTATTACTAAGCAATACTTAGATCTAATTCTTATTGTCATATTTTACAAAAATCCATGGTTGTCAATATATTCATCACTCTTCATCAAAATAATTATTTGTGATTTTTCACAAATGAATTGATACAGCTTAGAAAGGTATTCAAGTACAATAGATAAATGGATTGTAAATAGACAAGGATTTGCGGGGTTAGATGAACAAACAATTGAAACATGGAGAATTCATGGCTAATACAAGAGGTTTTGAAAGCCTATATCCTTGAAAATATTGAAAAAGGAGAAAGAAGATAAAAACTAGTCAAAAAATTTGAAGATATATGAAGGACCTAATTGATCCTAAGAAATAAAAATCCCCTTCTCATGTGGCAAATCCTTCACTAGTGAGATTGAGATAATGTGTTTGATGCACATTAGCATATCATGAAAGAACATGTGTTTAGCCTTCAACATAATCACATTTTTTCTTCATCCCTTGCAAAACACTTTGTGGCGGGCCTCGACAACTAAAACAAAAATTTCAAAGAAAAACCAAAGTATTGGAGTAATATAAATATGAAAATATTTATTGGCATTACAAATATCAGGCAATGTTCACTTTCTTCACTGAGGGGGAAACCTATAATTAAGTAGAAACCTATACAATATTAATCAATTAGCAATCAATTACATAGCTTCTACAATTATAAATAGTTTATACCTATCCCAAATCCTAATCATTTAGTGTTCCTTCATGAATGAGGTTACATAAACTACGCCGTAGACCTTATTTTTTTAAAATTACTATTATACATTAAGTAATGACATATTACCCGAATTGTAAGAACTAGGGTGGAACCGTAGCATGTTCTCCCCCTTCAAAAGTAATGTGTCCTTAAGGGTAGGATTTGTGAAAAATAATGTAAGAACACAAACGATTCCCAAGTGGCATATTCAAGTCACATATCCTTCCAAGAAATGAAGACTTCTAACATAATATGTTGGCAAAGAGAATACTCTCTTTTCTCTACAAATTTCTCTTATTGTAGCGAAATGGAACCCTATTCATCGAGTTCTAGGAAGACAATTTGAACTTCACAGTTCAAGCATACCATTTTCTTCAAGCATGTCCCATGAAATATTGGGTAGAACTTACAATGGGTAAGAGAGGAAATTTATAAGCAACATGTCCAATACGTTTGAGAATTGAATAGGGTGCATAAAACTTAAGTGAAAACTTTTTTTCACTCTTATGCTTGAGTGATGTTTTCTTGTAAGAGACAAAGGAATACTTTATCTCAATTGGCTCTATGAGATACCTTGAGTATGTAGAAGATGTCCAACTATGCCTACAATAGTCTGGTTTGTTGACATATTCAACCTTTTATAGGAAGGATGTCTCAAGTGAAAATTTGTTGACTAACTAATGTATAGAATGTTTGATATTTCCATTCTAATGGAAATGTAGAATCCAAATTAGTTAGCATTTAATTAAATTCATCTAAACAAACAAAAGTTTAATGTATTTCAAAAAATAACATTGTATACATCAACATAAGACACAAATGAGTATAACAAACTTCCATTATATTAAGTAGAATAATTATTACAACTCATAGTTAGAACATAATAGACATTGACCATAGGACTACTAACAAGTATCATGGTCAATTAATATAATGAACCAATTAGGCTCTTTACACATGCATGCTAAATACTATCAGTACTAGGGAAACCATATAAATTAAATAGTTGGTAAATGGCCATAGACATATTTCATAATAAACATCAAAAAGCTTAATTCATTATACATATTAAGTTGATAAAATAAAGTAAAAATTCATAAAAATTAACATGTATATTTTTTTATCTACAAATATGTCTTGTTATAATACTATGTGAAAATACCATGGGTTATCAATACCACATGCCCAAAAAGTCATAACTCATTTCATATGACACCTATTTATATGACAATTTTTTTAATTAATGAACTTAAATAAAAAGTTAAAAAAATAATTACTTTGAAAAAAAACTGATTTGTGTATATTACTAAAAGTATTCTAGAATATTATATGGAATTAAATGCCTACCATCTATCTAATAAATATTGATAATTTAATTAAAGTAACAAAAACTTGAAAAATTATTTTTTACCCAACCAAAAATAAAAAACTAAATTTACATAGGGTTGAATTTTTAACCCAAGAATTATAATTGACAATCACAAGAAAAATCCACATATGATGGCTTTTGGTGATTCGCTTTTGGTGAAAACCAAAGCGAACCCTTCGTCATTACAGTCACCCATCACAAGAAAAATCCACATATGATGGCTTTTGGTGATTCGCTTTTGGTGAAAACCAAAGCGAACCCTTCGTCATTACAGTCACCCATGCTTCATACCATGAGTCTGCAAATTCCCAAATCCCACGCAATTGATCTTTTCCTTGTGAAAAGAAATCTCATCTCAACTCCGTTGCAGATTGAGTGGCAAATCGTGGAGTTAGTCTCGAGCAAGGAGAAATGGAAAAGATCCCATGAGTAAACAAACTGTAGCATTATTAACTGGGGATTCATCTCAATAACGAGAATTGAAGGTTTAATGGCCTGCATGGAAACCCGTTGGCAAAGTGTCAAATCGCAAATTGGATTAATGATCCTCCTATTCTTGATTTGGCAGCCTTCATTTAAACCTGACCGTTGGGTTGGTGTGCTCATGAAAAGGGATCCTGACACTATCAATTTGAGCTCTGGACATTAATGCAGCTGGCCTGACACCGCAAAAGTATTAACTCCGGAAGGGAATGGATGATGAGGACAATGTACAGAGGCGATGGAAGTCTTGAAGCTGATGTACACTGCAGGAGTCTATAAGGGTAAAGTTTATTTTGTCCGTTATATTTTTTATTTCATGTTGTCATTTATTGTTGTGGCATATATTACTTACTGTTTAGATTTAAATTAATTTAAATTTAATTATAAACAATAACCTAAAAAATAAAACTAACAGTCTACAAGAACCAAGCCCACGAGGCCGTACTTGCAGTTCTATTGAATATGGAGGATTGTGTGAAATCGCCAATCATATCTCCGAGATACTTCAATTTCGATTGAAGAAACTAGGTTCAATGAGGGTGGTCGTTTATGGAAGAGGAATTTAAACAAGAATTGATTGCCTGACATGGACAATGTACAAGGAATATTTTTGTTATGTAAATCGATGAGAGAATCATATGCGTAGTTTATCTAGGTAATGGAATGGTTCAGAATCTGGCAAAGATTTTATCAAAATCTTGTTTACAGCACTTAAACTTTAGTATTTTAAGTGTTTTAAAGGTTTTTGATAACGCTGAATCCATTTTCACTATCAAAAATGGATTCTAAACACTCCATCTAACTGATTTTTTGAATTTTTAGTTAACCAGATTCCAGCAAAAAACTGTATTCCAGGCTATTCTATTTCCTGAATAGACAACTCCAATAATCATATGTTCAGAAGGGCAAGGCATGAATTGTTATAAAGAAGTATTGTTCTTCAGTGTTCATCCAAAATTTCGAGTTTGGTTGCCCGTAATTGCAGAAGGTAGAGAGGGACAAAGTGTTAGCCACGTAATGGAGTTTCCATAGCGAATAGATGGCGGTGACCTCAGTCGACACTTGGATATGAGGTCCATAAACTACCGAAATCACCAAATGTTCTTTAGTTCCCACTTGTCTGAAGCATCATGTTAAACTACGTGATAAGCCAATCCAACTATCAGTTGTTACCTTAGCATGGTTCCATAATATGGCTATTCCCACTACGGTTCCTCAAGCATTTATGGCCATTACCTCATAATGAGGTTTAAATAATTGTAGTATTGTTGCTATTTTTTCCATAGAAACTTCTATTCCTTGAATTAACATGACTTCGGGTTTCTCAACTTTTAACTTATCCTTTAAATATCTTTTCTTTCCTTTTCTATTCAAGTCTATTATATTCCAATAGATTACTTTCATTGGTAAACTTTTGGAGTTTTTTGGAATACCGTTGTTAACGGTATTATCTTTCCAGTATTTACTAACATTTCTCCCACCAATTGGATTGAGTCATGAAGTGTTCTTCTTCCCTTTTTCTTTCCCAGTTATTTTCGAATATTTGAATCTTTAGATGGATTGGTTTCTTGGGTACTTACTTGTTTTCTGGCTTGAGCAGTTAGGTAATGCTCGAATGTCTCTTTTTATAGCTTCTTTTGATCTTCCGGGATAAATATATCATCCAAGTTTCTCCATTCATACAATAGGCACTTCAATACCTCTTCTTTTGCACTTAGGTCTTCTTTCTGTTGTTCAATTACCATAGGCATTTGGTCCACTCCTATAATTTCCTCAGTTTCTGACTTTTCTTGGGGTGCTTTTCTTTCTGTTGCTTGCTTTTTCTGTTTCACTGTTTCCTGACTTAGGACTGGAGGTTCTTCTATTTATTTAGATGTTTCTCCTTCTTCTTGCAGGATTTCATATCGATTTTGGCTATTCTTTTGTTTTAAAGTTGTATTCGTACTCACTTGTTGCCTGCTATTATTTTTTTTACTGGTGACAGTTACAAATCCTTCATAATTTTCTTGTTCAAAGCTATATTCGGACTCACTTGTTGCCTCTATTTTTTTTTTTGTTGGTGACAGTTACAAATCCATCATGTTTTTCCTGAGGCACTTCATTGCTCGTAGGTGATTTTCCTCCTTGCTTTTCTGGGATATTCTGAGGACAGGCTTTGTAGAGGTGGCTATACTCGTGGCACCATCGACAACGAAAAGGGATATGTTCGTAATCAAGAGTTTGCTGCCAGGTATTTCCTTCATATTCTAATTCTATTGATTCTGGAAGTGGATCAGAAATATTCATATAAACACAGATTCGAGCAAAGGAGGTATACCTACCACGACAAGTTTTTTCTGTAATTTTCACGAAACTCCCTAACGAATTACCTATTCCTTCTATTATATTTGGGTCCCAAAAATCCATTGGAAGAACAAATAATCTTACCCACATAGGTGCAGCCAGGAATTGTTCTTCATCTGGGTAAAAAATTCTTTCCATTGCCAAAGGAAGAGTGGACTAACATTGTTGTAGAAGTATGGCCCTCCTTCAAATATTCATTCTTTATCCAAAATGTTGGTGAAGATAACTGTGAAGAATCCTCACAGTCCGAATTTGAGATCAATATGTCCTTTCGGCTTCCATTTTTCCTGAATCCATTTCAATAAATCCTTTTTGGTTGGCCATATGCCAATGAATTTGCAGATAAGTGCATGGTCCTTCATATGTTCTCTATAATCATCCAATTTGTTTGGCAGAATTATAAATCTGGGCTTCTTTATTTCTCAAGGCAAACATTGGCCTCTTGTCTTTGCTTGCCACTCTACGCCAAGAACTGGTCCACCTTTCTGGTTTCCCCCTTGCCCCCTTGCAAATTGGCCGGTCTGCTACGCTGTTCTATTGATGCGATATCACGATAGGAGGGAGTCGGCCCCCCTCCTGATGTGGTTGCCATTCTTCCCTCACTACTATAAACTCTTTGGTGCACTACTCTCGTGCTTCCTGGTCAGGCTTTGCACAGAACCCTAACCGAGCATTTCAGTTATGACTACACTCTCGTTTCTTGGAGCGGTAGCTTTCTAGGTATCAAACCCTATTCTAAAAGAAACACACCTATCATTATAATTTAAAAAATAATAATTAATTATTAATTCAATTTTACTTTTCAGAACTTTCAAACTTTGTAATTGGAAAAGAAAATAAACAATTTAAAATCGATCTCATAACCATGACAATGAGTGATGAGTATATGGAAATTCAATCAATCTATATTTACTTAAAAATATTTTTACCAACTATTACCATTCCAGCATGCATTAACATTTCTCCTAACTATTTTGAACCAATTAATTATTCCTTATTTTCTAATTATATTGATAAGCATATATATTTTGGAATAGAGTTCCTAGTAGTTATTATTAATTATTAATTATTAGGTGAATAATATGGATTTAATCTCAAAATAATATTTTTAATAATATATACCAATCAGAAAATTGTTGCTGGTTTAGTTTGGCATTAGAACCCTCAGTGGGTTTTGATATAGCAACTAGACACATTCCCAACCATAAATCTAAGTTTAAACATATATTGAATTGTAAACGACAACGATTCACACATACTGAATTACAGAGAGATAAATGGAGTAAGCTGAGATTCCCTCTCATGCAATAACTCTCGCTTTTGATATTGAATTCCACTACACTACTCCTTCCACTTACACCTAATTTGTAATGGCTTCCCTTTACAACTTACTTATAATACACATTGCTTTATCTATTGTAATATATTTACACTGAAGGTGTTTACTTTTGAATCATTCCACAGCTCATCATAGTCAATTTTCTTATTTTCTGCCATTGATTCAAGTAAACAACTGTCACATTGTCCACGGTTGGATCTGTATAATATCAATTGCTTAAGTGATGATGAATTTGGAAAATTGTTAATTTTGTTTATGTCTCATTTGAATTATAAGAAGTTTCTAAAATTGACCATTTTATAGAAAGAAGTTTTCTTATTAATAAAATTTTATTTTAAAGAAGTTGATCTATATATATCTACATTTAAGTGATGATGAATTTGGAAAATTGTTAATTTTGTTTATGTCTCATTTGAATTATAAGAAGTTTCTAAAATTGACCATTTTATAAAAAGAAACACTCTTGTGTTTTACTATACACTGAGAGGTGGTTATCAACTTACTGTGTTATATCTAACTTTCTCCTAGTTACTTGTTGGCTAACTTGGGATTTACATTGTTATCGTTTATCCCTTTGTATTTTTTTTTATAACTATAACTCTATTTACTTCTGTTCCCGGAATGCCAACATAACTCTGTTTAATTATATGACAGGTGAATGAAATTTCAAGGCAACGTCGAGTTGGTCTCATAACCGAACTCCTACACCAATGTATTCCATAGAAGTACTGACGGTAAATAATCATTCCCCTTAACGTGTCAGTTATTGTAGATAATTTATAATAGAAGCACTCACTAGCACTGACTCCCTTTTCATTATTAATCTACAACGAATTGCTAATTTACTGTAGCCACACCTTAAGTCTTCATTTGAGAATGTAAGGGGTAGACGTTTTTTGCCGAGTAGATATTCTTCTTGACTAGTTTGTTTTCAATTCAGCATACAGAATACGACGTTTTTGTTATGTTGGAATCTTAACAAAACACTAAGCCCAACGTGTTTCTAAAACGCAGTAGTGGGCTTCTACCCTTCAAATTCAAGCTGTTGAAGGTGTATACTGTGATATTTCCTTTTTCACAAACCTCTAATAATGTCTTCGTTTAATTTAATGTTTATCTAAGTAGTTGAATTTACTTTCCGGTATTTTCTATCTATTCTTCACTCTATTTAGTTTACATATCAGAGTGTATGATTCTAACTACGTTTTTTTTACAACACATACATAAGTTTGATAATGTGCACCTTTGATTTTGTTCCTCTACAAATCCCGCACTTGGGAAATAGCAAAGGTATAGTACACATTCTGGTAGTTCCTTCAAAGGTTTAACGTTAATTGTATCTACTCTCTGCGTTGGTTTTAAATGGCTCTTTTTAACCTCCAACATGCTCATGATTAGTTAATTTGCTATTGTTGTCAAGTTTCCCTCTATATTTAATGCAGAACCATAGATATCTCTGATTTACCCAACATAAGACTCTAATGGTCCACATTAAATTAACTTAGTTTCGTAATGATATGGGAAGACATTGTAATTTCAGCTGTCTCTCGGCCATGCTTAATTTTAGTTCGTTTTTAACCGTGTTTCCATATTCTAACTAGATGTTCATCTTTTCAGATTTGCGATTAAATACATGCTTTATCTTTTTATATTCAAGTTGTAGTACAGAGTTCATTTCCTAATATGATGTAGAAGACTATTAAATATGTGATAGGGATGGAATTTTATCAGATTTTTAGTATTTGAAATGAAGCATAAATGAGTATTTCATAATGCATTTGGGAATGAGTATCTCAAATTTCCTACAGATCAATTTAAGAAATAAAGAACCGTGTTGTAACTAATTCTTCATCTCGCCATCCATTTTCGTTTACAACCACATTTATATCAATAATAATTTATTTATGTTATTAAATATATGATATTAGGGTTTATATGTTGAATATTGATAGGAGGAGAAAGTCCCGCGGATCACTAAATTCGTTTCATATGCAATTCTTCATTTCAAAATGAATGTTTTTTGTATTTTATTAATTTTGGGCCACATGATGAAATAATATTAAATTAAAACATGATTGTACATTGCTACTTCAAGCACAACAATGAAAGACAAATCTTCCCAAATCTTGACGAGATGAACTACCTTTGGTGTATCTTTGCACCTTTAGAGGCAACTGCTAGTTTTAGTTTCCTTAACCTTTAAAAAATTCTATATCTCAAAATTAAAGACTCCATTAAAAAATTGTTGTCTCGACATTGGAAAGACGTACAATCAACCATTGGCTCAGACACCTTAGAAAACATAAAGCAAAAACACGAAATTTGCCTTACTGTACAAGATTTGGGGACTGGCGTACTTGGGGCTACCCAATGCACCTACTTGCAACCATTAAGGTAGTGGGCTATCATTGCAAACCTAAAGGCCGCTGTGCCTATTTATCTATAAAAAGTTCTTCCATGGCATTACCCAACCTCACCTTTCCGAAGAGGATCCTTATCATGAGGACATTTTATCTAATATGGTTGATTATATCATCATATTTCACGTAAATACATGATTTTAAACATATTCATCACTTTTTCATGAAAATAATCATCGGTGATTATTTGAAAAATTAATTGAAACACCTTGGAAAGGTATATGCCAACAATATCTACGTATGGTAGTATGGTAGATAGATATGGATTGCTGTGGGGTAAGATGCACAATAAATTGAAATAGGAAGATTCATGGATAAAACACGAGGTTTTGCATGCTTATATTACTAACAAGATTGCAAAAGAAGAAAGATCATAAAAACTAGGTTTTATCATCTTCTAAACACTAGTGAAAAGCCTAAAGATATATGACGCAACCCAATTGATCCTAAGAAATACTAATCCCTTTACTCATGTGTGTACTGTGAGATAATCTCAGATTAAGAATTAAGATTAGGAAATCATGAAAGAATACACTTTCAAAGAATTACATTTTTTCTTCATCCCTGAAAAACACTTTTTGGTGTATCTTGAAAACAAACAAAAAAAAAGCAAATAAAAACCAAAGTATTGAAGTAGTATCAAGAGGAAATTTTTTATTGGCACTATAAATATTAAGCAATATTCACTTACATTTTTTCTTCATCCCTTGCAAAACACTTTCTGATGTGCTTAACAAATAAAACAAAAATTTCAAATCAAAAAAAAGTATTGAAGTAATATCAATAGGAAAATATTTATTAGAATTATAAATATTAGGCAATGTTCACTTGCTTCTTTGAGGGGGAAACCTCTAATTAAGTATAAACCTATTCAATATTAATAAATTAGCAATCAATTACATAGATTCTACAATTATAAAATAGTTTAGAACTATCCCAAATCCTAATCATTTAGTGTTCCTTCATGAATGAGTTTACATAAACTACCATGTAGACCTTTTTTTTTTTTAAATGACCATTATACATTAAGTAACAACATATTCCCCTATCTATAGAACTAGGGTGGAACCCTAACATGTTCTCTACCTTTAAAAGGTAATGTGTCCTCAAGGCTAGGTATGAGAAAACTAGTGTTAGAACACAAATGGTTCCCAAGTGTCATATTCAAGTCACAAATCCTTCCACTAGATCAAGGTTTCTTAGAAAATATGTTGGCATACAATGATCTCTTTTCTCTACAAATTTTTCTTAATGTAGCCAAATGGAACCGTCTTCATCTAGTTCTATGAGGACAAATTTGAACTTCACAATTCGTGCATACCATTTTCTTCAAGCATGTTTCATGAAATATTAGGTAGATCTTACAATGGTTAGCAAAGAAAATTTTAAGAAAATTTCCAATATATTTGAGAATTGGATAGGGTCCATAAAATTTATCAATACCACATGCCCAAAAAATCTACTCTTTTCATGATATTTTTTTTAATAATTAATTTAATTAAAATGTCAAAAAAGGAATAACGAGTTTGAAAATAATTCTTAATCTTTGATTTGCCTATACTATTAAGAATATTTTAGAATATTATATGGAATTTAAATCCCTATCATCAACTTAATAAATATAAACAAGGTGAGAATGAGAAAGGTTATTTTTCACGCCACTAAAAATCATATACTAAATTTATATGAAGCCTAAAAATTAAATATAAACAATAACAGGTTGAATTCTTAGTCCTATGGCAGGTGCACAAATCCAACATCTAACGCGATTCAAAGAGAGTTATTCAACAAGTGCACAAAATCAAAGCTGAACGTTCATCATTACAATAACCCATGCTTTAAAGAGTAAGTTGATCCAAATTACCAAATTTGAGGCCATTGATTTTTTCCATGTCAAAAGAAATCTCAACTCCGCTGGAAAAATGCAGAGTTAGTCTCGAGAAAGGACAGACGGAACAAGATGGCTCGAGGAGGGTAAATCAATATATCCCATGAGTAAACAAAATCTAGCATTATTAATATGGGATTCATCTCCAATAACGAGAGTTGAAGGCTTAATGGCCTACATGGAAACTAGTTGGCAAAGTGGCAAAGTGTCAAATCCCAAATCAGATGAATGATCCTCCTAATCTTGATTCGGCAGCATTCAATTAAGCCAGATCGCTGGGTTTGTGTGCTCGCATCAAGGGATTATGTGTACAACACTAGGACAAGACAATTTGAAGAAGACCTTCAACCATGTTAAACATGAAGGGACGTGAATGTCTGTTAGTCATATCCATGGATCCTGGCTATATCAATTTGAGTTGTGTACTTTAATGGAGTTGACCTGTCATTGCAGAAGTATTATCTTCGGAAGGGAATGTATGACGAGGAGAATGTATAAAGGTGATGGAAGTCTTGAAGTTCATGTAGGTTGCATGAGTCCAGAAGGGAAAGGCAGGCGAGGTTGTAAATTGCAACTGTAATTCTACTGAATATGTAGGATATGGAGGATTGAGGGAGATTTCCAAATCATATCTTCGAGATACCGCAATTTCGTTCGAAGAAACTAGGTTCAATGAAGATGACTATTTATGGCAGGAATTAAAACATGAAATGACTGCCTGATGGGGAGAATGTATAAGGAATATTGTTGTTACGAAATCGATGAGAGAAAAAGTATTGTGCTTCAGTGTTCATCCAAAAATTTGAGTTTCGTTGTGCATAATTGCAGAAGGTAGACAGGAACAAAGTATTAGCCTCCTATTGGAGTTTCCACACCAAGCAAAGGGTACTGGAGTTTCTTTTCTTTGTTGGTTTTGCTACTCGTTTTGCTATTTGTTTCCTTGGTTCTCACTCTTGCTCCTGGTATTGTTTGCTACATGTTTTTTGGGTTCTTTTTTATTACTTATGTTTGCATGTAAACTAGATTCACCTTTTTGAAGATTCATGTTTTTGAAATACAAGACCATATTTATGTAATGGATATTTCTTGATATGAAGAAAACTATCCAAGGACACAATGATCTTCTCCATTTTCCGCTGCTTTCTCAAAGACATCACTTAGGCTTCTAATATTTCACACTCATCTTCCCTCTCTTTGTAGTGCTTCCTCCTGACTTTCTAAATTCTTTTTGATTCTTCCAATTTAATCTTTACCCTAATTATTTCTTCTTTGAGTTTGGCCTCCTTATAATCACATATTTGTAATAATTTTTCTTGATCCTTCCATGCAGTTGTTAGTCTAGAAAACTCAGCTCTAAAAACCTTAATATCATTCTCATATTCATGAGACACTTCAACAAGATCAAAATAAGAATCATCAAAATTATAACTTAACATATATCATTAATATTTTTGCCTTTGGATTCAGGATTTTGTGATTTCTTCTCATCATCAATTGAATCATTTGCACTAGAGGAATGAAACTCTTGTGGCTGAGATTCTTGAATTTTAATGCTCTTCTTTCTTCTCTTCTTCTCACTGTCCATATCGCTGTTGGTACCATCTCCAAATATGGATTCTATAGTGTCCCACACTTCTTTAGCATATTTCAAACCTACTAGCCTTTTCATATCATCATCATGAATATGCTAGTAGATTATGCATCTAGCTTCTGCATCTTAGTGCAAAACTTTAAGTGCAATTGGCACCTTGCCACAACCTTCACATATTAATATCCAAATATTAGATTCACAATACAAAAAATGAGAGTTAACATTTTTTCTCCATACAGATATTTCATGCTCCTTTTACATTAGATATTAATTTTTGTGATTCAACTGAGTTAAGTCATTCATTTATTATCATTTTTTAACCCTTTCTATGAAATGTAGTAATAATTGACTAATTTCCTTTTATAATCAAATATCTCAATATCTCAACACCACCCGATAGCTTTTCTACTTCATTACAACTGCTGATGTCCATAACAGAAATTCCTATTATTTATTTCAATGATCGCAAAGAGAATGAATTTGTTTATGTTTTTAAAATTGTAATATATAATTGAAATTAAGCTTCTAAGAACAACTCCCTAAAACATGATTGATTGTAATAGGCTTGATGCCGCTATAGAACTCCATTGCCAATTTAGTCTTCCCTGCTCTTCTAGAATCCACAAAACCCACAATCCTGGTGTTCCTCCTGCGTTGCTGCTGCAGCAATGATATCGTTTTCTGAAAATCATTTAGATTTGCATCCACACTAGTTGGATATGAGGGCACATCCGCTCTGCTTTTGGAACCTTTTTATGCACCCATGGCAATATACTTTCAGTGAGAAGGCCTTCGTCGCTGATTATTCAAAACAAACCAGATCGAACAATGAGTACGCAACCCTTTGTTGGCCCGAAAAGAAATAGAAGAAAAACATTGCACTATGTAGGCCAGTGAAGGCCATGTATCATTTTTCAGGAAAAATAAATCGAAAACTGTGATAGAGAAACCCAATCGGAAGATGTTATTTATTGAATTATTTGGTGATTATTTCGCATTGATCCATTTCATCGCCGCTGGATTAAGCAGGAAGTGGTGTGAAGTTTAATTTTATTTTTTATAATCTTCATAAGTAATTAA